>CM019063.1:77865871-78157359 GCA_009667805.1 Leptobrachium leishanense
CCTTTTTTTATATTTTTATACTTTTCCTATTATATTAACAGTAATTTCTGATGTATTTTATTCAGTAGAAACTTTTTTTTGCCTATATAACATGTGCTTTGTGAAAATAAAACGGTTTTGTGTGTACATTTTAATTTAGTTAGTGGATTCCTGTCCAGTGCGGTGAGAAGCAAACGTAATGCAGTGTAGACACGCTGCGAGGCGGAGCGGAGTTAAGTCAAGCCTGCAAAATGTTTGCTTCGCTTCGCTACGCTGTGCGTCGCTACACGCTCAGTGTGTCTCAGCCTTTATTCCCGCATCGCTAGCTTACCGAATCATTTTGTATACTTGTTACTGACCCTGCTTGTTCTGAGGACCCAATCTGTTGCTGACTTTGCCTGCCATTTGACTATTCTCACTGTGTATTCCCTGCCTGTTCTGTTTGCTTCCTGTTGCTATTGGTGTGCGCCGATTCTCACCACATACAGTAGCGCAGTACAAGTGCCTAAACATTGCTGACCCGGTTTTGTTATAGCTGCTGATGTAACTGAATAGATAGGGGATCTCTTCTGCATTTCCAAAACCTCCACCACTGCACTCTTCCACAATACCTCAGAGGGGTTACGGTGTGAATGCACTTTCTGCCACCAAAGGCACAATATTTGGGTGCACTGCCACTGACGCCTATACCAGATTCATATCATTTTAATATTTGACCGCAGGGTCCAACCCTGCACTCTTCCACAATACCACAGAGGGGTTACGGTTTGACGGCACTGTTGCTGACACTAAAGGCCCAATTTTAAAGCACCTATTGTTACTTTCATCCAAAGCCTGCATAAGTTTCACCATAATTTAGCCATGAAAATCACTAAACTTGTTCTGCGTGTCCTAGAACGTCTCCTCTTTTCATACAGGCTGCCGCCCCAAGCAGTTGTTTATGAATAGATTAAAGGAAAACCATTTACCGTCATTTGAAATGTAATTTTTTTGTTTTTAAATGTTTCTATACATCCCACAAATCCACCACTTCACGGGCAGGTTATGGGGACCTCCTAGGCACGATATTTGATGGAATTTTTCGTTTTTATTCTTAACCTTTATTTCATGGAAAACTCACTGTTCCTTTAAAAAGGTTTTTTTTTTTTACTTTTTGTCCTTGTTTCCTGTCCCCCAGGGCACTACCCGGACCCCCATACAGCTTTTGTGGCAAATATCTTGCATATATATGCCCTCTTGGAGGGCACTCTAAAAATCGAACTTTCGAGTCCCATTGACTTGCATTGAGTTCGGTTCGTGTTCGCGTTCGAACTCGAACTTTTGAAATAGTTTGAATGCGAACCGAACACGGGGGTGTTCGGCTCATCACTAGTTTCAAGTGACCTAATGGTTACGACCTTCTCTGACCAGGTCCCTGGGATGATTTAAATTCTACTCTTTCTTTGTGCCGTCCAAAAACAGGAGCCATACCCAAAGGTTTTGAGAATGACGCAAATATTAATTTTCACAAGGTCTGCTGTCAATTTGCATATACTCCAGAATGTTATGAAGAGTGATCAGATGAATTGAAATTAATTGCAACGTCCCTCTTTTTTCAAGAAAATGAACTTCCCAAAAAGCAACATTTCCACTGCATCTCAGCCCTGCCACAAAGGACCAGCTGACATCATGTCAGTGATTCCCTCGTTAACACAGGTCAGAGTGTTGACGAGGACAAGGCTGGAGATCACTTTGTCATGCTGATTAAGTTAGAATAACAGATGGGAAGATTTAAAAGGAGGGTGGTGCTTGAAATCATTGTTCTTCCTCTGTCAACCATGGTTACCCGCAAGAGAACACTGTGACGGATCGGCCGCCACAGGATTTATTTAGTTTAATTTCATTCTTATTTTGTTATATTTCATTTACCCTGTATTTATAGGAACTAATTTCCTTTGTTAGATTTAGTGTAAAACTGTTGCTAGAATTCTAATTAATCATGTTTTTCCCCAGCAACATCCTGCTAGTAACCACGGAGTACATGCGTGCTACAATGTATCCGTCACTGACGTAGCGCACCACGCTTCAAACTCCAATATACTTTATGCTCAGTTATATTGTATGGTTTTAAATGTATTGTCGATTGCTCATTTTTAGTTTTAAATAGACTTATATTTCTTTAGTTAAATGTGGTTTTTTTAAAGATACTACCTGCCGCTAGTGGCAAATGCTTTCCTTTGTATAGAATGTACAATAGGTTTGAGTAACTTGTGGATTATGCAAAAGTGCTTTCTCTTTGGGTATCTGTTATCTGTTTACCTGTCTGAAAAAGTTGGGAGTCACATTGTCTCAGCCACCCACTATCTGATTCCCTTTACAATGGTTTATGTAAATCACTGTATGTGGTCACTGTGGGGTCAAGACTTCATCTGCATACAACCAGTGGACCAAAGTGAAGACTGAAGAGGACCTGAAAGAAGCCTGCAATGGTCTTGGAACCAACCAATCAGAACTGTTGGGGTGGGCGGGAAGTCTGAATGTGCATGGCTGTATTTTGTATATAAGCACTGTCTGTTCCCATTCTAAATACACTCTGATTTACCTACAACCTATACTGCGTCTCGACGAGTATTTGGGAGGGCATAATCACTGAATTCTTCACTTCCAGACCATCCAGGGACCGCTGCCAATCTCTCTCCCACCTTGCTAGCTCGCTACCCGGCTAAGCTCTCCAGCAAGACTCGGCGCCGCAGACGGAGCTACCCCTGCAGGGTAGCTGAGCCGTTACATTGGTGGCAAGCGGTGGGATCTCCGAGACCAGACAAGCAGGGGGAAATATAGCCGCTGGCTTGACCCCGGTCTCGGGCACCACAACCGCCGAGCGCCTGGAGCAGCACATCACCTGGGGAGATTCTGAGACCAGCCCAGCAGGGGGAAATACAGCCGCTGGCGTGAACCCGGTCTCAGACACCCGGGGATTCGAGAGATTGCTACACCGTCCTACAGCCGTTCACCCCGTATTGCTCAGCGCTATGATGGCTGGAAGCGCACGGTCCTCAAGAAACTTCTCAAAACCAGGGATAAAGCGGTCAGCGGTAAGCCAAAGGCTGCCCTCACCAAGGACCTGATGGAGGACGAACGGGCAAGTCTGGCCCTCCACGAGGACTCAGAATCCACAGAATGGCACCGGGAGGTACAATGGAAGCTGGCCCTGTTCGGAGTCAACCCCCCGGCGGATGTGATCGCTATCGTTTTGGCAGGGGTCAGTCAGCTCAGAGTGGCCGAGTTGCGGTACCAGCTCGGGGAATCTACAACGCCCCAGGAGATACTCCCTGCAGTCGTGGAAGAGGAGTTCTGGGACCAAGGAATGGAAGCGCCTGACCAGCACAGTGATCCAGGTTTCGGCCAGTAGGTGTTGTGGCATAATGTACAATACAACCAAAGTGGTAGGCGCCCCCGCCTGTACCGCCACCAAATCTCAAAAGCCAACCAGCAATCAGTGGTTTCCCCCAAACCAGTGAACAATAAACAACAAATACGTAACTGGCGGCGCGATGACAGTCGCAGTAGGATCTTGTGGTGGTTCTCTTATGTAATACCGTCCACATATGTTATGAAAAACAAAGAGAATACAATAGTGTAGACGAAATGTAATCGTGGATACAGTGAATATTATGTTATTCCCACTCACAAAAGGAGAGCCCCAACACTGGCTCTGAGCGGGTCAGCGCATGTGGTCATTGGTTCCCTTCTGAAGGAGGAGACCTACAAAGTTCAGTGATGATGGTTCGCTTCCAATGTCGATATATGAAGAAACATGTGGAAAGAAGAGAAACTCCCTTGCGTAGGTCTGTTGAACACACAGTAAACTACTGATGAAGGAATTGCACTCACGTGTGTTGGAGCTTAAAGCCAAGCTCTGGGATCAATCGCCTGTGGACTTATTGAAGGAAAAGCCCATAGAAACCTCTTTAGTCAGCAAAAACACCAGGGACTGATGCAAAGAAAATTTAATTTGACATAAAAACAAAATAAAATGAATAAAATACAAAATCTGGCACAGCCAGTATACCCAGACGCGTTTCGCCACACAGTGTGGCTTCCTCAGTCGGTTTACAGGTGAATGTGTGGATCACAATATATATGTTCTAAATATCAATTATAATTGTCCCCAGGTGTAATTTGCTGAATAGGCGTGCGTTTCACGCCTCGAATTGACGAGATGCGAGTTCCTCCGCGGGTCCGCCATCTTGCGCCTGCGCATTAGCGATGTTTGCGTTTCAGAATGGATGTTCGCCATTTTGCGCATGCGTGTTGTTAATTTTCCCCTTCCGATCGGCGTACGGCAATCTGAATCATCTCCTTAGTCTCTGGCAAGCAAAAAAAGGAGGCTGGTGGCTAAGATGTAATTGGGACTAACTGTCTATATCCCCTAAGCCTCTAAATCGTGCCCTTCATAAATAAATCGGTGATACTGGCATACATAACAATAGGCAAGCTAGATATGCATAAACAACCCTCTAAGAAGGTATGAGACCTCCTATGTTCCACATTTTAGGAATTTTAGGAAAATGAACCATATTGGTGAGGTGATCAATATATCCCTCCTAACCTGTGTTGCGAACTAATACCACAACGTTGAATTTACCGAATAAAGCACCTATATAATAATCGGTGTATATACTGTGTGATGTGGATACCCAGTGTGCTCTGGTCAATGTCATAGCAATTGAATGCTAAGCAAAGATAATGACATCGATGGAGTGTATATAAGCAAATGTGTAATGTATTTCAACAATATGCTAATAGTAATATATGTGGTGAATCCTTTATATCTTTTTAATTCCTCATGGGAATTGTGAACTATCCTATGTGTAAATTAATTAAACATCTAAGTTAGTATGAAACCTGATATTGTGTTTATCTTAAACATATGTGATAATAATTCCCTATATGGATGATGATAATAATCATCGATTAGTGATCAACTGTAATGTGAAAGTTATCACACCTAGGTGACTGAAAGGCTAATGTAGCCTAACATATAATGATAGTGCCCGGCGTAAGTGGACAGTGGAATCTGAGTATAGTGATATATGAATGATAATATATTTACGGAGGTAATTCCATTATCTAAAGTAGCATTAAAATATATAGTGCAGATCATTCTATTTGAATGTGTCGCACAAACCTTGTGTTTCCCAAATGTGGAACCTAGGGGGCCCCTAATATTTCTAAAGAAAGTGTATGACTTCAAAGTCATCGTTTAGTCCATTGGGAACCATAGTACCATGTTCAAAGATGTGTCTCATTTCGGCCTTTCCTAGTTTATTAGGTAGGTTTTCCTCCATCTCTACTTTTTTTATCTGTTCTAATGCCCAAAATTTAACCCCAACGGGAGAGCTGTTATGATGTATTTTACAATGTAAGGAAACTGAGTGCTTTTCATAACTGTTTCTGATATTCCTAGCATGTTCTGCTATCCTCACATTGAGGGCTCTTTTAGTGCGCCCTATATAGCCTAATCCGCAGGGACACTCTAGCATATAAATGACATTTTTAGAACAGCAATTGAGAATCCCTTTGATCTGGACCTGTTTATGGTATTTACGATTAGTGTATGAACCCATGTAGTTTTTCTTATTAGAGGTAGACCTACAGGCCAAACACATCCCGCATTGATAAAAGCCCTCTTTTAACCCAAAATGATTGGTGTTACTACCCTCTTTTTTCTTGGGTCTACTACGTACTAAGTTGGATTTGATGTTGTTAGTCCCCCTAAAGACTATTTGAGGGGTAGGCCCTATAACATCCACGAGGTCCACATCATTTTTGAGTACTGACCAATGTTTTTTTAAAATCCTCTTTATCTTGTCTGCTTTGCTGTTATAATCACAGATAAAAAGAACCTCATTAGCTCCTTTTATTCCTAGGTTTATAATCAAGATATTTGTCCCTATCTGTCTGTGATAATTCCAGAATTATATTGTCCAACTCCGCATTGTCATACCCTTTATCTACAAAATCCTGCTTAAGGGACAAAGCCTGCTCTTTGTAAATATCATGATCGGAACAATTTCTCCTAAATCGCATGAATTGCCCTTTAGGGACACCTTTGAGCCAGGGGGGATAATGGCAGCTAGTACAATCTATAAATGTATTTGTATCAACTTCCTTGAAGAAGGTCTTGGATTTTATACATTCTTCCTCTACATATATGTGTAAATCTAAGAAGCTGACTTTGCTCTCGCTCCAACTGCTATCTAGTTTGATGCCCCATTCCGGACTATCCAAACTTTCGAGGAAGGGTAGCAGTGACTCTACTCCTCCCCTCCAAATGAAGAAGACGTCATCAATGTAACGTCTAAAAAAATGGACACTTCCCTGCGCCCAGCTACGCGACCCGTACACAAACTTGCTCTCCCAAGCTGACATGTACAGGTTGGCGTAGCTGGGCGCAAATTTAGTGCCCATAGCCGTACCTCTCCGTTGGATATAAAAATCCTCCTCAAATTTGAAGTAATTGTTGTTTAATATGAACCTCACACTTTCAAGAATGAACCACATATGCTCAGAATCAATCAAATCGGTCTTAGAAATCTCCTCTTCTAATTTAATTAGGCCAAGGTCATGTGGTATGCTGCTATATAATGCATTAACATCGCAAGTGACCAAAAGGTCCCCCTTTTGCCAAATTGCCTCTTTTAATGTTTGCAACATACTTATGGTGTCCTTTAAGTAAGATGGAATTTTACAAACCAGTGGCTGAAGGAGTATATCAACATACTCCGATAGACGGCTGCTGATCGAATCTATCCCCGCCACTATGGGTCTGCCTGGGGGTCTGATAAAGACGATTCCGAATTCATCTCAGGATGGAACATATTGTTAGAAGGTTTTGCCATCACGATGATGGATTATGTCATTCAGAAAAGAAAAGACAAGCTTCCTAACATTAATATCCTTGTTGAGGATCTGTCCAAACAAATTGAACAGGAATACTCCAGTAGAGCCTTATTAGATATACACAAAAATTTAGGAGAGAAACTAGAAAGAATTGAGAAAGAAGTCCTGGTGATTAAAAAACGTAAATATGAAAGGGATGTGGAGGATTATAGGAGGGGGAATGTATATAAAAAACATGAGGATACTAAAACAGATAATAGGCACCTAAACAACAGGATGGAATCCACCAATACGGATGGATGGGTAGAAGTCAAACATAGACGATATGACGAAAGGCCAAACCCCCACCGTAGAAACTGGAGAAATGAGCATAATTATAAAAACACCTATCAGGATAATGTTGGCCAATACAGAGCCCCTCATCAGAGGGACGTCCATTATTCGTCCTCCGATAGACAACGATACAGAGATCGTGGATATCATAACCAACAAGATAGACGACAGTGGGACAAACCACACTATCATGGGCGGGACACTGAAAGACAGTTCCATGAAAGGAATCCTACAAACACTGCAACACATAACTCCACTTCTAATGTACCCCCCAAGAAAAGAGAGAGAGAACAAATCGAGAGTATTGTCCCACTTAGAAATAGGTATGAACCACTAGATGAGCAAAAAGAGGAGGAGGTTTTTTGGAGGGACCCCCTGAACAAGAGCAACGGGCAGGGACCTCACAGAGACCTCGACACCAGATTAGAAAGGGGGGGAGGGCAAAAGAGACCCTGGGAAAGATCAGAAGAGGGTCGAGAGCAGGAAAGCTTGTACGCGAGAGAAAAAAGAGAAAGGAAACGATCCCCATGAAAGGCATTTTTAATTTGAGCGATAAAATTCTCACCAGATCAGAGATAAGTGTTTTGAATAAGGGCCTTAAATTTGCCCCCTCTAATCGGCTTGACAAGTTTGGGGTCTTTATTGATTTACAAAGGTTTAAACGCAAATTGAGTTTAAAGAAATATTTCCTTAAACAACCAGTGGAAAGGGAAATTGTGCAGACTTGCACCTCTAACACGCATACTACCCTTAAAAATAGA
Organism: Leptobrachium leishanense; assembly: GCA_009667805.1. Taxonomy (NCBI): domain Eukaryota; kingdom Metazoa; phylum Chordata; class Amphibia; order Anura; family Megophryidae; genus Leptobrachium; species Leptobrachium leishanense. Next base: position 77,873,830 of record CM019063.1, read on the forward strand.
TCGAAATTCTATCCGAGACACATGGTTTCGGATGAAATTAAGATTTTTGAGAGTTTGGTCATGAAAGATATAGAGAAGCTGTCCACCAAAGTAGATAAACATAACCTTACTAAAGAGGAACGCACGGCTTTAAAGGATCTTCAGAAAGATCCCAATATCATCATTAAACCCGCCGACAAGGGCGGCGGGATAGTGATTTGGTCGAAGGAATTATATAAGGAGGAGGCTCTTCGTATTTTGGATGACAATTCTACTTACACCAAATTAAAAAAAGATCCAGTTAGTGAGATAAGGCATAAATTAGTACCCTTCTTACAAGAAGGCTTTGATAAGAATATTCTAAATAAATCAGAATTTGATTATTTATCTATAGAATTCACCAAAGTACCTTACTTTTATATACTTCCTAAAGTCCACAAAAATCCCCTCAAACCCCCAGGCAGACCCATAGTGGCGGGGATAGATTCGATCAGCAGCCGTCTATCTGAGTATGTTGATATACTCCTTCAGCCACTGGTTTGTAAAATTCCATCTTACTTAAAGGACACCATAAGTATGTTGCAAACATTAAAAGAGGCAATTTGGCAAAAGGGGGACCTTTTGGTCACTTGCGATGTTAATGCATTATATAGCAGCATACCACATGACCTTGGCCTAATTAAATTAGAAGAGGAGATTTCTAAGACCGATTTGATTGATTCTGAGCATATGTGGTTCATTCTTGAAAGTGTGAGGTTCATATTAAACAACAATTACTTCAAATTTGAGGAGGATTTTTATATCCAACGGAGAGGTACGGCTATGGGCACTAAATTTGCGCCCAGCTACGCCAACCTGTACATGTCAGCTTGGGAGAGCAAGTTTGTGTACGGGTCGCGTAGCTGGGCGCAGGGAAGTGTCCATTTTTTTAGACGTTACATTGATGACGTCTTCTTCATTTGGAGGGGAGGAGTAGAGTCACTGCTACCCTTCCTCGAAAGTTTGGATAGTCCGGAATGGGGCATCAAACTAGATAGCAGTTGGAGCGAGAGCAAAGTCAGCTTCTTAGATTTACACATATATGTAGAGGAAGAATGTATAAAATCCAAGACCTTCTTCAAGGAAGTTGATACAAATACATTTATAGATTGTACTAGCTGCCATTATCCCCCCTGGCTCAAAGGTGTCCCTAAAGGGCAATTCATGCGATTTAGGAGAAATTGTTCCGATCATGATATTTACAAAGAGCAGGCTTTGTCCCTTAAGCAGGATTTTGTAGATAAAGGGTATGACAATGCGGAGTTGGACAATATAATTCTGGAATTATCACAGACAGATAGGGACAAATATCTTGATTATAAACCTAGGAATAAAGGAGCTAATGAGGTTCTTTTTATCTGTGATTATAACAGCAAAGCAGACAAGATAAAGAGGATTTTAAAAAAACATTGGTCAGTACTCAAAAATGATGTGGACCTCGTGGATGTTATAGGGCCTACCCCTCAAATAGTCTTTAGGGGGACTAACAACATCAAATCCAACTTAGTACGTAGTAGACCCAAGAAAAAAGAGGGTAGTAACACCAATCATTTTGGGTTAAAAGAGGGCTTTTATCAATGCGGGATGTGTTTGGCCTGTAGGTCTACCTCTAATAAGAAAAACTACATGGGTTCATACACTAATCGTAAATACCATAAACAGGTCCAGATCAAAGGGATTCTCAATTGCTGTTCTAAAAATGTCATTTATATGCTAGAGTGTCCCTGCGGATTAGGCTATATAGGGCGCACTAAAAGAGCCCTCAATGTGAGGATAGCAGAACATGCTAGGAATATCAGAAACAGTTATGAAAAGCACTCAGTTTCCTTACATTGTAAAATACATCATAACAGCTCTCCCGTTGGGGTTAAATTTTGGGCATTAGAACAGATAAAAAAAGTAGAGATGGAGGAAAACCTACCTAATAAACTAGGAAAGGCCGAAATGAGACACATCTTTGAACATGGTACTATGGTTCCCAATGGACTAAACGATGACTTTGAAGTCATACACTTTCTTTAGAAATATTAGGGGCCCCCTAGGTTCCACATTTGGGAAACACAAGGTTTGTGCGACACATTCAAATAGAATGATCTGCACTATATATTTTAATGCTACTTTAGATAATGGAATTACCTCCGTAAATATATCATCATTCATATATCACTATACTCAGATTCCACTGTCCACTTACGCCGGGCACTATCATTATATGTTAGGCTACATTAGCCTTTCACTCACCTAGGTGTGATAACTTTCACATTACAGTTGATCACTAATCGATGATTATTATCATCATCCATATAGGGAATTATTATCACATATGTTTAAGATAAACACAATATCAGGTTTCATACTAACTTAGATGTTTAATTAATTTACACATAGGATAGTTCACAATTCCCATGAGGAATTAAAAAGATATAAAGGATTCACCACATATATTACTATTAGCATATTGTTGAAATACATTACACATTTGCTTATATACACTCCATCGATGTCATTATCTTTGCTTAGCATTCAATTGCTATGACATTGACCAGAGCACACTGGGTATCCACATCACACAGTATATACACCGATTATTATATAGGTGCTTTATTCGGTAAATTCAACGTTGTGGTATTAGTTCGCAACACAGGTTAGGAGGGATATATGGATCACCTCACCAATATGGTTCAATTTCCCAAAATTCCTAAAATGTGGAACATAGGAGGTCTCATACCTTCTTAGAGGGTTGTTTATGCATATCTAGCTTGCCTATTGTTATGTATGCCAGTATCACCGATTTATTTATGAAGGGCACGATTTAGAGGCTTAGGGGATATAGATAGTTAGTCCCAATTACATCTTAGCCACCAGCCTCCTTTTTTTGCTTGCCAGAGACTAAGGAGATGATTCAGATTGCCGTACGCCGATCGGAAGGGGAAAATTAACAACACGCATGCGCAAAATGGCGAACATCCATTCTGAAACGCAAACATCGCTAATGCGCAGGCGCAAGATGGCGGACCCGCGGAGGAACTCGCATCTCGTCAATTCGAGGCGTGAAACGCACGCCTATTCAGCAAATTACACCTGGGGACAATTATAATTGATATTTAGAACATATATATTGTGATCCACACATTCACCTGTAAACCGACTGAGGAAGCCACACTGTGTGGCGAAACGCGTCTGGGTATACTGGCTGTGCCAGATTTTGTATTTTATTCATTTTATTTTGTTTTTATGTCAAATTAAATTTTCTTTGCATCAGTCCCTGGTGTTTTTGCTGACTAAAGAGGTTTCTATGGGCTTTTCCTTCAATAAGTCCACAGGCGATTGATCCCAGAGCTTGGCTTTAAGCTCCAACACACGTGAGTGCAATTCCTTCATCAGTACTTTACTGTGTGTTCAACAGACCTACGCAAGGGAGTTTCTCTTCTTTCCACATGTTTCTTCATATATCGACATTGGAAGCGAACCATCATCACTGAAGGTTGTAGGTCTCCTCCTTCAGAAGGGAACCAATGACCACATGCGCTGACCCGCTCAGAGCCAGTGTTGGGGCTCTCCTTTTGTGAGTGGGAATAACATAATATTCACTGTATCCACGATTACATTTCGTCTACACTATTGTATTCTCTTTGTTTTTCATAACATATGTGGACGGTATTACATAAGAGAACCACCACAAGATCCTACTGCGACTGTCATCGCGCCGCCAGTTACGTATTTGTTCTTGTGGCATAATGACTCGGCACGGCAGCAGCTCTGGAGGGACGTCCTACAGCTTGAACAGGACTACCTTGGAAAGATTCTTCCTATCTTGGGTGAGAAATACTGGAGACTGGGACCTGCTGGTGCCATTCCTAGGAGTGCAACCCCAGGTAGAAAGACTGTCCCAACTGGAGAACCTGATCCAGACGGAGCTATGGCTGGAGGACGGGTACCGGGCACTGGAATGGTATGCTGCCAACCTGTGTCCAAAGTTGGAGAGGAAAGATCCTATGGAGGGCTATGACTACGTCGGCCCAGGATTAATATTTGACGCTCTCCAGGACGACCCCTCCTTTGGCAGTACAGCTAAACTGAGATGGGAAGAGATCCAGGACTTTCGGGAATGTGAGCACCTTGACGACCTCGGGCTGAGCAGTGATCTGGACTGGCTAGCCACCCAAGAGTGGGAGCTGGAGATGGGATACAGGAGATTGTTTGAGGACCCTCCCCCGCTCGCTCTCACCCCGATGGACATGGCAGAAGAGCTGCCAACAGAACCCGGTGGTGCCAACCTACTTTCAGGATCTTCTGCTGGTTCGGAGCACCAGGGTGAGGAGGCAGTCGGCCCCTCTCCCCAGCTGCAGAACGCATCCCAGGCCTCAACTGCTACAGAGGAGGTGACTATCCTGCAGCCGCAGTGCAGCATGTCGTCCGGGGAAAAGACAGAGGACTCAGCAAGTACCGTTCCTGCAGAACCTGCAGCGGAGCAGAGTGACCAAGTGCTTCGGACACCTACCAAGGTCAGTGGAAGTGCACCGGTGGATGGGACTTCGGTCTCCACCAACGAGAGCCATCAGGACAGCGGTCCACTGTGGAATGGAACTGGAAGACAATGGGTGAGATTGAGGCCCACCCAGGCAGATGGCCCGAGGGCTCACCAGGAGACCCAGAGTCCCAATGGAGTGCTCCTGCTCAGGGATGGGTGTAGGAGCTAGCGACAATGTCATGGCCCACCAAGAAAGAGGCTGCGGTCCTTTCCACTGAGCCCAGGAGATGTGGGGCAGTTTGCCCGGTTTCACCACTTGCATCAACTGGCTCTTCAGTGCGTGAAGAGGATAATTTATGTATGGGGGAGCGGTTCCCCAACCCAGCAGCAGAGCTGGCATCGGGACAGAGGTCGGCTACCCTCTGCCCCCAGCTGAAGGCTCCAGAAACCAGGGAGAATATCGGGTGCCAGACGAGGGAGGGGGAGACTAAGGCTCCCCCGTGCAAATTGCTGGCGTACCCGGCAGGGAACCCCGAACCCCAACCAAGCGCTCCTACCCACCTATGGATAGAGGAGCGGGGGACAGCGGACATGCTATGGCCCGCTGTGAAAGAGGCTACGGTTCGTTCCACGGTGCCCGAGAAGTGCAGGTCAGCTAGCCCGGGGCCCTGGCTAGTGGCGTCAGGGATCAAGGATAGCCATTCATACATGGGGGAGCAGCCCCCCACCTCAGCAGAAAAACCATCACCGCAGCAGGGGACCGCTAACCTCTACCCCTGCCCTGCCACAGCAGAACTTGAGAACTACCTTCTCGCCGAGGAGCCCCAGGGACTGACCATCCGCTCCTCTCCTGATCTACAGACCAAGCTCCTGGCCTCCACTGCTACGCAGGAGGCAGAGAGCCTACAACTCCAGCACAGCATGCCATCTGGGCCGGAGAAAGCATCAGACTGGGCAAGTACAGTTCGTCAGGAGCTATCAGCAGAACGCAGTGCCGGTGATGGTGCGCCGCATTACGAGTTCCAGGGTGGGGAGTCAGTCGGTCTCCTTCCACAACTGCAGCGGCTACCCCAGGTAGAGAGTACTGGCGGTACCTCTCCCCAGCGACAGGTAATAATCCCGGAAGGGGAGATGGCAGGTCTTGCTCCCCAACGTTTTGAGCCCCAGCGTGAGGGTGGAGGTGTCCCCTGTGCCAAGCAACGGCGTGCTGCTGCTCCCGTTCCCCAGGATGTGGGAGACTCCCATTGTGGATTTGTTGATGGTGCTGGGATTTGCAACTGGGTGACCCCGAGACGCTGGGCAGATGGCCCAGATCCACAACCACTTTTTCTGGAGACACCGGTCACCCCATCTCCCACCCAGCTTCTGACCGAGGCACCAGGAAAGGGTGCTATTGGCCCATTTTTCCCGCGGCTGACTGTGGCACCGGGAGAAGGTACAGGCGGTACCCCTCCCCAGCAGGTCATTGCCCCAGGATATGGTGCCAGCAAGGCTGCCCACCAGCGAGGGGCTAGGAGACCAGGAGGAGAAAAAGCCCTCAACGGCCAGTTGTTTCCCCATGGCAGGGTACCAGCCCCGGGTGTCGGTATGGTCCATCGGATACCGGTCCAGACCAAAGGGGCAGTTGGAGAAGCCCGGGGGCCAGCCTCCTCCCTACGGACTATGGACCGAAAGACTATCGGGGGTTGGCAAAGCATTGCCCCAGCAACCCAAACGTGAGACTTTTTAAAGACACTTGCACCTGGACATCCCCAGGCGGACCCATAGAGGGTCTCACCGGGTCTGCCATCATGGGACTGGGGGAGCTATGTGACGGACCGGCCGCCACAGGATTTACTGTATTTAGTTTAATTTCATTCTTATTTTGTTATATTTCATTTACCCTTTATTTATAGGAACTAATTTCCTTTTGTTAGATTTAGTGTAAAACTGTTGCTAGACTTCTAATTAATCATGTTTTTCCCCAGCACCATCCTGCTAGTAACCACGGAGTACATGCGTGCTACAATGTATCCGTCACTGACGTAGCGCACCACGCTTCAAACTCCAATATACTTTATGCTCAGTTATATTGTATGGTTTTAAATGTATTGTCGATTGCTCATTTTTAGTTTTAAATAGACTTATATTTCTTTAGTTAAATGTGGTTTTTTTAAAGATACTACCTGCCGCTAGTGGCAAATGCTTTCCTTTGTATAGAATGTACAATAGGTTTGAGTAACTTGTGGATTATGCAAAAGTGCTTTCTCTTTGGGTATCTGTTATCTGTTTACCTGTCTGAAAAAGTTGGGAGTCACTGTGACGTCCTGCGCCCCCTCTGGCAGAGGTGGGAGTTGCCAGTCATGTTATTGGACATTCTAGCACATCTGGCGCCCCCTCTGCCTTCTATGGACATTGCATTTAGTTCTGGACATTTGGTTCACATCCAAGCCTGGACCTCACCTGGACTTTAATTGTTCTCATTTGGTCATGTGCTATATAAGCAGGCATTGCCCTAAGAAGGGCGCTGCCTCATTCTGATGTTTCAGTCTGCTTTGTGCCAAGCCTTGATCTCCTTGATCCCCTTGATCCCCATTCACTTACCTTGCAGTTCTGGTAGGGATCTTTTGCTCAGGTTCTCCTGTATGTGTTCTAGTTACCCTTTATTACTTTACTTTCAGGTTTTGGGTTTACTCCTCCGCCAGTTCTGTATTTACATCTGTTTATCGTCTCCCAGGTCCTTGGTTATTCATACTGTTTTGTTCATATGGTTCATGTTTGGTATTTATGTTAGCATTTCATGTTTCTTCTCTAGGTTTAAACAGGTTTATGTTTTAACTCATGTTACTCTAGTGTTTAATTCTCTTATGTCTTTCTGCCTATAGTTTCCCAGGTCCTTGGTTATCCATACCTGAGCTCCTTGTACCTGACTGCTATATTGATTTAACCCGTTATTGACCTCTGCTTGTTTCTGACTATTCTGCCTTCTGTTGCCCTAGACCATTTTCTTGTACTACGCCACTGCTCTGATTTCGACCCGGCTATTCCATTTGACCATTCTGAACTCTGTATTCCTGATTCTGGCTCGGCTGACTACTCCCCATGTTGTTAACCTTTTCTGTCTAGCTAGTTTACCTGGCCAATTCTAAGGACCAGACAGTTAGAGATCTTTCACGGCTACTCTGTTGGTAGCTTCTGGGCTCTGTGGAGTGTTGGGTGTTAAGTACTGCGTGGTGGGATCTGGGAACCGTGACAGTCACATTGTCTCAGCCACCCACTATCTGATTCCCTTTACAATGGTTTATGTAAATCACTGTATGTGGTCACTGTGGGGTCAAGACTTCATCTGCATACAACCAGTGGACCAAAGTGAAGACTGAAGAGGACCTGAAAGAAGCCTGCAATGGTCTTGGAACCAACCAATCAGAACTGTTGGGGTGGGCAGGAAGTCTGAATGTGCATGGCTGTATTTTGTATATAAGCACTGTCTGTTCCCATTCTAAATACACTCTGATTTACCTACAACCTATACTGCGTCTCGACGAGTATTTGGGAGGGCATAATCACTGAATTCTTCACTTCCAGACCATCCAGGCACCGCTGCCAATCTCTCTCCCACCTTGCTAGCTCGCTACCCGGCTAAGCTCTCCAGCAAGACTCGGCGCCGCAGACGGAGCTACACCCTGCAGGGTAGCTGAGCCGTTACAAACACGTGCAGTCATCATTGCTTTGCACAAAAAGGGATTCACAGGGAAAGCTATTGCTGCTAGTAAGATTGCACCTAAAGCAACCATTTATCGGATAATCAAGAACTTTGAGGAGAGAGGCCTGAGGAATCAGTTATCACTGGCTACAAATCCCCCCAAAAATCACATACTCACCTCTCACCCTGCAGCGAGAATGGCGGCTCCATCCGCCTCTTCTGGAGCAGCGTGAGACTGGGGGGAAAAAGTCCCCAGTCTCTCGCCGCAAATCATTCTGCCGACCTGTCGGATCTCGCGGGAGGCGAGATCCTGCACATCATGTGACCAGTAGTCCAAGCCGCAATGGACCTCATGCAGGGGATGCTCGCGGCAATTAGCTCTGCCTCGTGTATCTTCAGGCTTAATGCTGCATTACGGTGCAGGCTGCTGATTTAGCGCCTGCCCCGTAATATGGAGCTAAAACGGGACGCTAAGGAGAAACCCGCAGGTGCAGGTTAGCGTCCCCGTTTTAGCGGTTAGTATGTAATACTGCCCTGAATGCGCAGACATCTTTACAGTAATTAGTAGTCACACCAATGTCATGCCATACACTACATTAAACACGTTGGCTGTTTTTACTGACCGTTTACTGTACAGTATAATCCCGCTGGTGGATTTCTGGTTTCTATACTATGCGTTGGTGACCGTTACTAATCTATTTGAATGATCTGGTGATTGCTGAGTTTTAACATCATGAATGCCAGCCAGCAATCAATCTTAAATCAAATATATTAACACTCTAAATTATGATTTTTTTTCTTGGTGCTTTTATGTGGAGTGTATTACCGGGGATGCCCAATGTCACTGCTTTTTCACTGTGAGATCGTGCAGGCGGTCATAGCATGGCTTTCTCGCGCAAGGTCAGGGCTCACATCCATTGAGACCGGCTGCTTTTCTCATGATTCCAGCCCTTTATCGATTAACGTGCATTTGCGTATTATGCACTAAATAGTGGTTTTGCTGTGTCTGCTCGCAATCCAGTCGACCCCCATCATGGATGAATCGACATTTAGTTCCACGGAAATTCAAAAGACACCTGCAGGTCTATTGAAAGAAAGTTGAAACTCAGGAGAATTGGAAGGAGAAGAAAACAATCTAGACCAAATAGCTGATTTGGAAAGTGAGATAAATGGGAGACTTTTTCAGGTTTGGCTATTTTGACCTAGAATTTTCACTTCTCCAGTCATTCTCCTGAGTTTCACCTTTCTTCGAATAGACCTGATAGACACCGACTTTCCTCCCATACAGTTACACGCAAACTCTGACCCACTCAGTTGCTGACCCCACGCACACTAGCTCTCACAAACTGACACATCCTATACACACACTGACATGCGCAGAGACGGCCGACACTAGATGCCAGTCATGTGCATTATTTTTGGTGGTTGGTAAGGTTGTGGTGAAGGGTAGACCTCTTTGCTGTGTTGTGTTAGCCCTGGGTTTTAGTAGCAGCAGGTGGAGGGAACGCTTGTCCTGTGGCCCCCCCAGGCTGAGTGCACTCATTCATGTGCTCACTGGGCCACCATGCTTCCCCACTACAATAAGGTAGGACAGCTTTCTGTGACGCACAACTCCGCACCAGCCAGTCTGAAGCACTTTCCTGTAGCCCCTAGATTTAGGGATTTTAACCATTTTGCAGTAATCAGAACTGACTAATTCCCTTGTGTAGGCAGCAGATAAGGATGAAGACAAATTTTGAAATAGGATAGGAAAACAGATATGGCAGAGTCAGCGATTCTTTCAACCGTGGCCTTTATCTTTCTTTAAATGTGGATATGTACCTGAAACAAAAGCAAAATTTATCATAGCGCAACAATCTGGTCTCCACATCTATACTATAAAAGCGTAAGGGCTGGCGTGTCCGTCGCCAAAACCCTACTGCGCATGCGCGCGCAACCTGCGGCGGTTGGCTGCGCGCACATCCAACGGCCGCGGCACGCGCACAGCCGGCGTGCGAGAGGGACAAAACAAATCCGATCCATTGGAGAGGCGCACAGCACAGCGCCTCTCCAATGGATCGGATTTGTTTTGTATATCTCCTCCTTGCCGGCCTCCATCTCCTCCGTGCCCGGCCTCCATCTCCTCCGTGCCCAGCCTGCCATGCATATTACCAGTCTGCCATGCACAATACCAGTATCCCAGCCATATTACCAGTCTGCCTTGCACAATACCAGTCTGCCTTGCACAATACCAGTCTGCCATGCACAATACCAGTTCCCAGCCATATTACCAGTCTGCCATGCACAATACCAGTCTGCCAGCCATATTACCAGTCTGCCATGCACAATACCAGTATCCCAGCCATATTACCAGTCTGCCATGCATATTACCAGTCTGCGTTGCACAATACCAGTCTGCCATGCACAATACCAGTTCCCAGCCATATTACCAGTCTGCCATGCACAATACCAGTCTGCCAGCCATATTACCAGTCTGCCATGCACAATACCAGTATCCCAGCCATATTACCAGTCTGCCATGCATATTACCAGTCTGCGTTGCACAATACCAGTCTGCCATGCATATTACCAGTCTGCCATGCACAATACCAGTTCCCAGCCATATTACCAGTCTGCCATGCATATTACCAGTCTGCCATGCACAATACCAGTTCCCAGCCATATTACCAGTCTGCCATGCATATTACCAGTCTGCCATGCACATTACCAGTCTGCCATGCACAATACCACTCTGCCATGCACAATACCATGGGTTGGGTTCATTCTAGTGTCCCTCTAATATACCCATATTAGAGGGACACTAGAATGAACTTTCATCCTCCTGATGAAGTCCACGGGACGAAACGCGTCGAGCAGCACCTATAGACGTTGGATCATGGGATCTGGTGACAAAATGCTTCATTTGTTTTAACTTTTTGTAAGCGCAATTAAAACTTTGGTTTTATGGTTGCCTGGCTGTCTACACTATTATTCTTCTTTTTTCCTTAAGGCTATCATTCCAGCCTGGAGAAATTCAAGAACCTGTTATGTGTCTTCCCAGTAAAAGCCACCTGTGAGTAGTTAAGATCACACTAATTTCTGCTCTACCTGCCAGGGGTATCACCCTACGTATACATTTTAATTCTATGCACAATACCAGTTCCCAGCCATATTACCAGTCTGCCAGCCATATTACCAGTCTGCCATGCACAATACCAGTCTTCCATGCATATTACCAGTCTGCCATGCATATTACCAGTCTGCCGTGCACAATACCAGTCTGCCAGCCATATTACCAGTCTGCCAGCCATATTACCAGTCTGCCATGCACATTACCAGTCTGCCATGCACAATACCAGTTCCCAGACATATTACCAGTCTGCCATGCACAAAACCAGTCTGCCAGCCATATTACCAGTCTGCCAGCCATATTACCAGTCTGCCAGCCATATTACCAGTTCGGCAGCCATATTACCAGTTCGGCAGCCATATTACCAGTCTGCCATGCACAATACCAGTCTGCCATGCACAATACCAGTTCGCCAGCCATATTACCAGTCTGCCATGCACAATACCAGTCTGCCATGCACAATACCAGTCTGCCATGCATATTACCAGTCTGCCATGCACATTACCAGTCTGCCATGCACAATACCTGTTCCCAGCCATATTACCAGTCTGCCATGCACAAAACCAGTCTGCCAGCCATATTACCAGTCTGCCAGCCATATTACCAGTCTGCCAGCCATATTACCAGTCTGCCAGCCATATTACCAGTTCGGCAGCCATATTACCAGTTCGGCAGCCATATTACCAGTCTGCCATGCACAATACCAGTCTGCCATGCACAATACCAGTTCGCCAGCCATATTACCAGTCTGCCATGCACAATACCAGTTTGCCAGACATATTACGAGTTCGCCAGCCATATTACCAGTCTGCCATGCACAATACCAGTCTGCCAGCCATATTACCAGTCTGCCATGCACAATGCCAGTCTGCCATTCATAATACCAGTGTCTCATAATACCAGTGTGCCTAAATACCAGCCTGCCATGCCGTGCATACCACGTGCCATTAAATATACGCATAATGTATACGCTACAAAAAAAATGCCCGCCCAAGCCCAACACAATCTAAGGGGCCACATGAGTTTAAAATCTAAGGGGCCCCATGAGCTTACAATCTAAGGGGCCACATGAGCTTACAATCTAAGGGGTCCCACGAGTTTACAATCTGAGGGGTCCCACGAGTTTAAAATCTGAGGGTCCGGTTCCCGTGAGCTTACAATCTAAGAGGGAAGAGGAACCTACTCTAATATATAAATTCCTTTTGTAATGCGCTGTCAGCTGTGCGCGCACCCATCACAGCTGCTCAGTCGGCCCTCCTGTTGCGGATGGGATGGCGATGGACACGTTACAAACGTATTTATATAGAGAGATACTCTTGGATAGGACATTGAAAAAAAACTATGTGGACGTGAATTCTGACCTCGCGACAACAACAATAGACTGCCTGAGTGCCCTCTGGGCAGGCTTTCCACCTAGTATTCAATAAGAAGAGAGGGAATAAACTCACATATTGTGGTGTCTCGATCAGACACTTGATGTATTCAGCGGCCGGTGATTTTCTAAGGAGCACCGGATCTCCCGAACGTCCAGCAAGGTCCTTCTAATGCCAAATAAGGCCAGGATTCTCAAGATTGTGCAAAAGAAATATATTTATTATAAAAGTATAGCAGAAATAAACCAGCAAAAACACCCAAACGCGTTTCGTGATTGAAATCGCTTCCTCAGTAGGTATATGGTCCGTTGACAAATGCCAATGTACTTATAGTCTTTACCGTAATTTCAAGTCCATTCGTGAAAGTGAAAGAGTCCTCGAGTCACTAATGGACTTGAAATTACGGTGAATACATCAAGTGTCTGATCGAGACACCACAATATGTGAGTTTATTCCCTCTCTTCTTATTGAATATGTGGAGACCAGATTGTTGCGCTATGATAAATTTTACTTTTGTTTGAGGTACAGATCCACATTTAAAGAAAGAAGATCGAGAAAGGCCACGGTTGAACGAAGCGCTGACTCTGCCATATCTTTTTTCCTATCTTATTTCGCCTGTGGTTTTGGATATATCACCAAATGGAGGGGGACAGCTGCTGATTCACCATTTAGAAGTCCATGGACTTAGATCTTCTGCGTAAATCCATATTTTCCACTCCTATCGAGTTTTACATATGCAGTATTTTATGCTTGCTATATACAGTTTTATTTTTGCATCTTGTTTTAAATTATAAGAACTAACGCTAGGTGGCGCCATTGATACAGTTTTCTTTTCATTCCAAATTTTGGAATAGGTACAATATTTTTGGTAAAATTGACATTTTGGCAGTTGCAACACATCCTAGACTGGATACTTTGTATCTGGACCATCTAAATAGTACATTTATAACATAAAATAGTAAACTTTGCAGTTCAATTAAATAAAACATTGCTTCTCTCAGTGGGGCTGTTTTAATCTCTAAGTATTGAATATATGATAACCTTCAGCCACAGCCCATTTAAAACAATCATACTTTGAGGTAAACATCTATTAGGGCAGATAATTTGGGAGGCATGTATGTAAAGAAGGCAGTGATAGCAGTGGGTTTGCGATTGTTAAAATAAAGTCACCAGCAAACAAATTTCATTCAAGGCCTGTGAATCCCACTTGTCATATATGAGTTTACATTTTCAAAGTTATATTTTTTTGTCTTCTCAGGTTGGACGCCACTGCATGAAGCTTGTGTTTTTGGTAATTATAATGCAGCCAAATGCTTGCTAGAGGCTGGTGCCGATGTCAACGCCACAGGTTTTGGTCAAGTTGCTCCAATACATGATGCGGTTTATGAAGGGGACTATGAGGTAAACAAGCAAATTGGCTTTGGCATTCAGATCCCCAGCATGTGGATGATCTCTAACAAAAGAGATCTACAGTAAACGGAGGATTGAACACCTTACTGTAACTTGCTCCTTAATGGCCTCGCCAATGCCTGCATTGACCCTTTTTATTCTGTAATGAATGCAGCTGCCAGGCTTATTTTTCTCGCCCAAAGTTCCTCGCATACCTCTCCCCCTGTCAGTCCCTCCATTGGCTTCCTGTAAACTTCCAGATACAGTTTAAAATACTGACACTCACGTTCAAATCACTCAATAACTCCATCCCTCCATACATGTCTTCGTTACTCCTCAAGCGTGTCCCTTATTTATTTATAAAGTATTTTACCAGGAAGGATACATTGAGATATCTCTCGTTTTATAGTATGTCCTGGGTTCAAGATCATTGAATTGTTACAGAAATACAAAGTGATAAAATGCAAGATATTAATAAAATACAAATATAGAGATTAACAGAAAATAAATATGTAGGAAATATATTAACTGTGTTACATGTTTACAGGTGCATTCCGTATTGAGGTATGTTAATAGAGATCTCTTAAGTGACTTTAGACTGGGGGAAGATTTGATGGCGTCTGGGAGTTTATTCCATAATTGCGGTGCTCTGTAGGAAAATGAGCATCGAGCCACTTTCTTTTTGTATTGTGGTATTGCAAGTAAGGTGCTGGTTCTGGATCGGAGGTTATAGGATGAAGGAACTGTTGGGGGAAGCAATCTATTCAGGTAGGGTGGCAGCTTCCCTGAAAATCTCTTAATAACACCGGTTTGGAAAGGTGAAGAGTGCGTCTAGATTCCAGTGACGGCCAGTTTAGCTCTTTTAACATGTCACAATGGTGGGTCATGTAGTTACATTGTAGCACAAAGTGGCAGAATGAGTTATACAATGTAGTAAGTTTCTGAAAGTGTGTTTGCGGGGCGGCTGCATACACTACATCTCCGTATTCAATAGCCAGCATAAGCATTTGTTGTACAATCTGCTTTCTTGCCGCGGGGCTCAGGCAGGATTTGTTTCTATACAGGGCAACTAGTTTGGGGTAAAGCTTAGATGAGAGTTTTTCGATGTGAGGACCAAGGGATAAATTTGGGTCTAACCACATACCTAGATATTTGAGAGAAGTGACTCTGATCAGCGGGCAACCTCCACCTGTCCTCTGTATACACCCGCACTGCCAACTCTCATCTGCATGGAAGTTCTGGTCTTGTGGATTGACCTATCAGACTCTTCCTCTAATCTTCAGGCCTTTAAGATATCCCTCAAATCCCATCTCCTCAGATTAGTGTACTACATTACTGATGCTAATTTATCCCTCTGCTCACCTACCTACACATCATGATAGATGCCACTGCCATGACATCCACCATTCCTGAATCACTGGCACTAATGATCCTGGCAACCAATAAAACTCCTCTTGTTTCCCTCCACCCCAATCCCTCTAGATTGTAATCTCCTATGAGCAGGGCCCTCTACACCTCTTGTCTCTGTCCTGCTTGTTTATCTGTATCTTGTTCCTTTCGGTTATTGTAAACGCTGGGAAACTGTTGGCGCTATATAAATGATGATGATAATAATAATCTCTGTATTGTTGTTTTGTAGATCTCCAGTTTATTATATGAAAGTAATGCAATATGTTTACTAATAATCATAGACGATTGAGGTTTTCAGATATGAAACCTGACAAAGCTAAACTTTTTCCCATGTTCTGTTTTCATTGCTTATAATTTTCTTTTCTTTTAAGATGGCAAAACTTCTTCTGGAACATGGAGCAAATCCTCATTTAGTTACTGAAATAGGAAAATCTGCCTTTGATTACATAGAGGATGTTAATATTCGAAAATCTGCTATTATTATTTGATTGTAAGTTTATTTTTTGTTAAAAAAAGTAGGAGTTTTATTTGTAAGGAAGAATATTTGGGTGTTAAAAGAAAAATATAAATTTACCTATTTTTTATATTTGACAGTCTGAAAAATTTGTTTCCCAATATTTCACAATTATAGAATTTAGCTAAGTATGACGATAAGTTAGAATTTTAATAATAAGACTCTGAGGCGAGTATTGCTTCTCTTTCTTGCTTTATTTAAACATAGCAGCAAGTGGCAACTAGCAAGAACTTGTAAATATGAAGCATTTTATATTGAAATAAAAGGAAAACACATAACAATAGTAACAATAGGTATAAATGGTATCTTCCGACATCCCTTCATTCTTGGATCAGTCCTCCTTCCTGTCAGAGCCCATCAAGCCCGGTGAACATCCCTCCTACTTCCTCTTTCTTTGCTGTACGAGGTGATCAATGTAGGCGTGTAGGGAACCCAACGGGTAAGCCACCGGAAATCAGGAAATCCTTCATGAGGCTGAGGAAAAAGAAGACGTGAGAATGGAAGACATTGGATCCTGCAGACCCAGTAATACCGTAAACCACAACAGCGGCGGGAGAGGTGGGCAATACTCGCCTCAGAGTCTTATTATTAAAATTCTAACTTATCGTCATACTTAGCTAAATTCTATAATTTTAATACATCGACTCTGAGGCTCCTATTGCTTGTTCAAAGCTGACCCACAACCGCGGATGACCAATGAACCACAGGCTTAAAGTAAAAGGATCGGAAGGTGGATTCTCTGGACCAGTCAGCTGATCGTAAGAGGTCCTCCAACCGACAACCTGCCGACACAGCGGAAGACGCAACAGCACTGCGAATGGAATGCGCGCCAAACATAGAAGTATCAACCCCTGTTAAACTCAGAAGCCAGCGCAGCCAGCGTGTGCAAGCGTAGTAGTACCGACCGGGGCGAAAGGGGATTTAAAGGAAATGAACAGAGGAGAAACCCCCGGACCCCGAAGCGTAGCTGTACGGGATTCGTATTCCTGGAGACACAAAACCGGACACAACGTTGGACGTAAAGGAAACGCCGGATAAAACGCAGACGAAATGGCCGTCTTAGTACGGCGGGAGATATCAAAGCGTACCCCCTCAGGTACGAAGGAACGCGCATTGAAATCCAACGCCCTGACATCAGCCACCCGTTTGCAAGATATTAAACATAAAAGGGCTAACAACTTAGCAGAAAGTTGACGCAAGGTCAGAACCTGGTTAGAAGGCCATTGCTCTAGAAAGTTCAGTAACAGGGTCACATCCCACGTTGCCGTATACCGCGGCAACGGGGGACGGTCAGCCCTGATACCCTTAAGCAAACGACATACCAACGGGTGTTTACCCAAAGGTGTCCCATGAAAACCCACATGATAGGCAGAGAGAGCAGATCTATAAACATTAAGAGTACGATAAGCTTTACCCTGATCAAAGATTTCCGTAAGGAAGTCTAAGACGAAGTTCAAAGGGGCCTGGAAGGGATCCTGATCCCTTGACAGACACCAATGATGCCAGGTGAGCCAAGCCGATTTATAACAGGATCTAGTACCTGGGGCCCATGCATGGCGCAGGAGCGCCGTAGTCCGTTCCGAAATTTCTCTGGTTCCCCCGGGCGTCCCGATACCAGCGAGGCCAACAACAGACTGTGGCCTGTAGATAGTAGCGGGTGAGGGCGCCCGGATGAGTCCACCAGGAGATCCGGGAGAGACGGAGAGACCGTGGAGTATCCATTAGGAGTTCCAACAGAATCGGGAACCAATGCTGGTTCTGCCAAAACGGGGTGATCAACACCACCTGGACCTGCTGGGTCCTGACCTGTCGCAGCGTGCGAGCAATCAATTGAAATGGCGGGAAGGCGTACTGGCGAGCTCCGGACCAATCCTGTAGGAAAGCGTCCGTTGCCTCGGCCAGTGGGTCTGGCCGCCAACTGTAAAAGAGTGGAATATGGGCGTTGAGACGGCAAGCAAATAAGTCCGCGCGAAACGGCCCCCAGATGGCCGCCACGTCGGAAAACACTGACGATCGCAGCCGCCAATCCCCGGAGTCTTCCGTGTGTCTCGAGTTCCAATCTGCGAATTGATTCGAGATACCCGGAATAAACTGCGCCTGGACTACGATCCCTGCCTGAAAACACCATTCCCACAGGCGGGAAGCCATTGTTGTCAGAAGCAGGGAGCGAGGACCGCCCAGCGAATTGATGTATCGGACCGCCGGGAAGTTGTCCATCCGGAGAAGGACTGAGCGATGTGTGCGATCCTTGAGAAAACTCTGGAGTGCAAAGAGTCCTGCCAGGAGTTCCAAGCCGTTCATATGTAGACGACGTTCCTGAACGGACCAGCGTCCTCCTGTGGAAGAACCTTCGCAATAAGCACCCCAACCTGACCCACAAGCGTCGGAGTCGATAGTAATCGTTGGGGGCAATACCAGGATAGGCCTGCCGTTGCAGGAGTGGAGGTGATCGGTCCACCATGCCAGATCGAGCCTGGCCGCTTCTGAGAGGCAGATCCGAGCAGTGTAGGGGAGACCCTTCCTGAGAAAAAGGGCCTTCAGGCGTTGGAGGGCCCGATAGTGTAGGGGGGCTGGTGTCACGGCCAGCCTTGTCGCTGCCAAAAGGCCAATCACGCGAGCCAGATCCCTTAGTGATGGAGCCTGGGCCCCCCGAAGGGATCTGACTTCGCGTAAAATAGATCGACATTTGGGCAGGGGAACGCTGAGAGACATCCGGATACTGTCCACTCCGAATCCCAGAAATTCCAGGGTTTGAGATGGAGAGAGAATCGATTTCTCCTGATTCACAAGGAATCCTAGAGACTGAAAAAGGTCGATCGTCCATTGGACCTGGAGACGTAGCAGACTCTCCGATGAGGCCATTAGCAATACGTCGTCCAGGTACACAATGAGGCGAACACCCTTGGTGCGTAGCCATGCTACGACCGGTTTCAGCACCTTGGTAAAGCACCAAGGGGCGGAAGACAGGCCGAAAGGCAGACAGCGAAATCTCCAGAGGTCCGGACCCCAGCGGAACTGGAGGAAATTCCTCGATTCTTTGGCAATCGGGATGGTCAGATAAGCGTCTTTGAGATCCACCTTTGCCAACCAATCGTGGGGTCTCAAGAGGTCCTTGAGCATGTGCATGCCCTCCATCTGAAAGTGACGGTAGACCACCGTCCCATTCAATTCCCTGAGATTGATGACTGGACGGACGCCTCCGTCTTTCTTGGGGACCAAGAACAAGTTGCTCAGAAAACCCGAGGTCTCCTGTGGAACCCGTTCTATGGCTCTTTTTTGATACAGTTCTGAGATCTCCCGCTCCACCAACGTCCGCCCCTCCCCCGAAAAGGGAGAGGAAGAGGCAGCGTTGTCTGGAGTGGGGGAGAAGAGAACTCCAGAACAAACCCTTGTACAGTATTGAGGACCCAAGGGTCCGATGTAATGCGACACCATGCGGTGCGGTGTGAAAATATTTTAAACGACCCCCCACCTTGGTAGTAGACGGGTGTATGAGGTGTGGAATTACCTGTGTGTCTGAAGGACGAGGACGAATGACCTCCTCTGGCACCCCGGAATCCTCTGCCACGCCACGGCCGTGAGCGGGTAGGGAAGAACGGTGAAGGTGCAGGAGCAGCAGTCGTGGAGGGGTTGCCTCCCGTGGGCCAGAAAAGGTGGGTTTTGCACGGCCGGTGGCTCGGCCCCGATACCCACCGGCCCGTGGGAAAACCCCAGAGAATACCTTCTTTAGAGAATTGGAAACGCGTTCCATCGTATTGAATGCCCCTGAGTACTCATTCATATCTTTTAGGAATCCTTTCCCAAATAATGCTCCGTTAGCCGTAGCACCTAACTCATGGTCGGCCATGCCAGCCAGTTGGCGATCCATTTTTAGGAGGATAGATTTACGTCTTTCGGAGGCAAGAGCCGCATTAGTATTCCCCAAGAAACTGAGCGACCTCTGGACCCAATTGGTGACCTGAACGGGGTCCATGAGGTCACCAGATAATTTGGCCTGTTCCGCTGCATCCAGCAGCTTAACCAAGGACCCATGGTGTCCAGCAATTTATCCTGGCACACTCTGAATGCGTGGTCAATGCCTTGTTGGGGACCCATCCCTTGGGAGTGACGAAGTCCACAAAGGCTTTATCCACGTCAGGTGTCAGGCAAGTCTTCCCACTCGTGGTAGGGCGAGGGGATTCCGCTTTCATGCGGTTTCTAGTCGCCTTATCCAAGGCTTTGCGCGTGTGCGCGTCCACATAGAGTTCTACATGTGGTAGTGGGGACCATTCGGCAGACCGTGGGTGAGCAAGGTCTTCCGGGCAGAACAGTGGGTTACCCAATGGATCATAAATAGTGCCCGGTCGGGCTTTGGAATCTACGTCTACCGGGGCTTCGGTAAAATCCTCATCTGAGGCATACACTTCCAAGGCATCGCTGTTAGTATCCTCCTCCGAATCCAGGGTTGTGTCCTGAAGCGGAGCAGGGACAACAGCGGTGTCAGGGTTTGAAACTTTAATAAGTTTAGGCTTTTTGGTGTGTGTTGACACTGGGAGTGCAGGAGCCCGTTTACGGGATGCAGGGGGTGGGTGCACGCGTCCCGGCATTTTTAGGGGGATGCCAACCCCTCCAGTCGAGTGTCGTGCTGGTTTCACTGACTGTGTCCCCGTGGTGGTGGCCAGGGGGGTCTCGGGGGGCCTCACCGCGGTGAGAGTATCGTGCCCGTATCAATAGCCGCCAGTGGCGGGGGTTCATCAGTGTGGCGAGTTTCCACCAACATTTCTTTAATTGAGCGGGTGAAATCCGCGGACATGGCAGAGACAGCTTTAAAGACTGCAGCATCAATGGATGCTTGCATATATGGGTCAAGGGTAGCACTTTGAGAAGGAGCCATCTGAGCTTGAATTAAAACGGGTGCATCGGGTTTTGTTGCAGCTCAGCCTGACTGTCTTCAGACGAGTGCTCAGAGTCCTCCGCTGGGGAGGCTGGGCGCTGCGGGGTCTTGCCTCGTGGCATGGCGCTGGTGAGACGGACTCAGGCGCTGGGAAACCCCCTTGTGTGTGGAGTGAGCCGAGGCCCCGCCCACCCGATCAGCGAGCGCGTGCAGCCGCTCGTGAACCCAGGCAGAGGGAAGGACGCTGCCCAAACACTCTTAGATAATGAAAATAAGAGCGAACGAACGCGGACCCGCGGTTAGAGCCGGGTGACCGCGAAATAAACAATTAATTAAGGCTAATAAACAGTCCCAATACGTAAATTCTAAGAATTATTAGGGAAAAACGCAGAGGAAAGTTCTTGACTACTTATCTAGTCGCCGAGCAGCATAGAAAGAGGAAGTAGGAGGGATGTTCACCGGGCTTGATGGGCTCTGACAGGAAGGAGGACTGATCCAAGAATGAAGGGATGTCGGAAGATACCATTTATACCTATTGTTACTATTGTTATGTGTTTTTCCTTTTATTTCAATATAAAATGCTTCATATTTACAAGTTCTTGCTAGTTGCCACTTGCTGCTATGTTTAAATAAAGCAAGAAAGAGAAGCAATAGGAGCCTCAGAGTCGATGTATTAAAATTATACTCTGATGTCTCGCCTTTAGAAATGTTTGAGAAAGGTGGATTATTATAGGCTTGCAAATTGCACTAACCATTTTCAGTCCAGTTCCTGCCCACATGAGAAAACCTGCTATCATAATACTATGCATTGCTAACCCTGTGTTTATTCGGATTTGAAGCCTTGACAGTTGAACAAAACACATTTACAGTGAAAGGCAAATGTCTACACACCCCTGTTAAAAGTCAGGTTTCTGGATGTGAAAATGAGGACAAAATAAATCATTAGAAATCTTTCCACCTTTTAATGCGACCTTAAGGCTGGGGTCAGACGAGCGCAAGTAGTATTAACGTGCGTTTAGCCGCACTTAATCACGGCCGTGCTAGCAGCAAATGATTCCAATGCCGGGCAGCATACGAAGAACGGCCGCACGAAAGTGGGGCAAACAACACATTTTTTCGAGAACGTCAAACCGCTAAGGCTAGGGACAGATGAGCGCATTTTCTGCAGCCACCGTCAAAATGTACGTCGATGCGTGCGCACGCATTTTTTCACGGAATACGCTTAAGTGGTCAGACGATGCGCAATTTGGACGTATTTCATGACGATGGGGTGAAAGAAGTCTAGGGAAATCCGGCTGTTTGAACGTTATGTTGGCCGCACACTAGCAGCGTCTGACATCTCCTAATCACACACGCTGCTATGCGGCCGCAGCGCACTTTGTACGTCAGTAGCAGCGGTTTCACGTTCTGATAAAAATGCGTTCATTTGCTGGTTGCGTGGTGTCGGCGCACTTTCGTACGCACGTACTGCGTATATTGGCCGTCATTGGCCGTTATGTGCTGCTACTGCCGCCGTGATTTAGTGCGCCTGCACGCGCGTTCCGACTGCCCCACTCTGACCCTAGCCTTATACTGACGTACAGAGTGCGCTGCGTCTGCTAGCGGCATATGTGTGTGATTAGGAGACGTCAGACGCTGCTAATGTCCGGCCAACATAACGTCCAGACGCAAAAAGTGTTTTATTGATGATCCGTACAAATCACGGACGAAAATGCGCATCGTATGACCGCTATCGCGTATTCCTTGAAAAAAATACGTCCATTCGTTCAAACGCACTTTTTCACGAACAACGCGAAAAATGCGTTCGTCTGAAAAGAGCTCTCAGAAGACCTACGATCAAGAATTGTTGACTTGCATGAAGCTGGAAAGGGTTACAAAAGTATCTCCAAAAGCCTTGATGTTCATGTGTCCACAGTAAGACAGACTGTCTACAAATGGAGAAAGTTCAGCACTGTTGCTACTCTCCCTAGGCGTGGTCGTCCTGTAAAGATGACTGCAAGAGCACATTGCAGAATGCTTAATGAGGTAAAGAAGAATCCTAGAGTGTCAGCTAAAGACTTACAGAAATCTCTGGCACCTGCTAACATTTTTGTTGACACCTCTACAATAAGGAAAACATTAAACAAGAATGGAGTACATGGGAGGACACCACAGAGGAAGTCATTGCTGTCCAAAAAGAATATTGCAGCACGTTTGAAGTTTGCAAAAGAGCACCTGGATGTTCCACAGCACTACTTGGAAAATATTCTGTGGACAGATGAAACCAAAATTGAGTTGTTTGGAAAAAACACACAACACTATGTGTGGAGAAAAAAAGGCACAGCACACCAACATCAAAACCTCATCCCCACTGTAAAACATGGTGGAGGGAGCATCATGGTTTGGGGCTGCTTTGCTGCCTCAGGGCCTGGACGGATTGTTGTCATTGATGGAAAAATGAATTCCAGAGTTTATCAAGACATTTTGCAGGAAAATGTAAGACCATCTGTCCACCAACTGAAGCTCCGCAGAGGATTGGTGATGCAACAGGACAATGACCCAAAGCATACAAGTAATTAAAGAAAAGAATGGCTTCAACAAAACAAAATACGCCTTCTGGAGTGGCCCAGTCAGAGTCCTGACCTCAACCCGATTGAAATGCTGTGGCATGACCTTAACCCCTTAGTGACCGGGCGGTTTTACACAAATCCGTCTTTTAGTGACCGCTGCTGTTTTTACGTTTCTGCGCTGTTAGTGTTTAGGACAATTTTTCCTCTTACTCGTTTATTCGACCCACACATATTATACACCCTTTTTCCCGCCATTAAATGGACTTTCTAGAAATACCATTATTTCCATCATATCGAATAATTTACTATAAAAAAAAAAATGGTAAAAACACACTTTTTCGTAATTTAATCCCCAAAATCTACAACCACCCACCTAAATAGGTTCAAAATTTTGTCCCGAGACTAGAAATACCCAATTTTAACATGCGTTTGCTTTTTAACCCCTTCACTGCTAAGACAGTTCACCTATGTGCGCTGCGCTCATTCTGACCATTTTGTGCTAATTATTTTTAGATGACAGCCTAGGTCCTATTTAATTAAACTCCCCCCAGACAAAAAAAACTTTTAAAAAAAAAAACATTTTTTTATTTTATTTAATTTTTTTATTATTTTTTTTTATTTAATTTTTTTTTAAAAAAAATTTTTTAAAACCAAACCTGCTCATGTTTGGTATCCTTTGAAAGGCCATAATCAGGCCTTTTAAATTATGGCAAATATGACCATCCAGCTGCCATGGATCGGGAGATAAAGGGATCATTAGGATCCCCTTATCTCTACATGGCAGCTAGAGGGTTAACTGGCCCACTGACATCCTCACACATATGGTGAGGTTGTCAGTGGGTGGGGGGGGACCTGGAGGCTTGGCTGACATCCAAGATGTCAGCCCCCTCCAGGTTTGAATCGTGTTTTGGCGCCAATGGGTGCCGAAAAGCGATCCGGCGGCGAAACTGTTAATGCCATACACCGCTGGAAAGGGGAGGCTCTCCCCTCTCCAGCGGTGCAAACGGAATCTCCCTAGCTTCAATGGTTGGGGAGATAGAGGGCTCGGAAGGAGCCCCCCCCTCCCCTCCATTGAAACACATGGGGGCACCTTCTGATGACGTCACCACGCAGCGTGTCGACGTCATCAGCCTCGCCTGCCCATGTAAATCAAATGGGCAGGCTTCCTCCCTGCCAGATCGCCGTGGGATCCGACGAGGGAGGTGAGTATCGGGCGGGAGGGGGATTTGGCGCCGCTGACGTACCCTGTACGTCCGCGGGTCTAAGGGAGACCCGAGTACAGGACGTACAGGGTACGTCAGAGGTCCTTAAGGGGTTAAGAGAGCGATTCACACCAGACATCCCAAGAATATTGCTACACTGAAACAGTTTTGTGAAGAGGAGTGGTCCAAAATTACTCCAGATCGTTGTGCAGGTCTGATCTGCAACTACAGGAAACGTTTGGTTGAGGTTATTTCTGCCAAAGGAGGGTCAACCAGTTATTAAGTCCAAAGGTTCAGATACTTTTTCCACCCTGCACTGTGAATGTTTACATGTTCTGTTCAATAAACACATGAAAACATATAATGTTTGTGTTGTATTATTTTAAGCAGACTGTGTTTTTCAAATTGTTGTGACTTAGATGAAGATCAGAGCACATTTTATGACCAATTCATGCAAAACTCCACGTAATCCCAAAGGGTTCACATACTTTTTCTTGCCACTGTATATATATTAGGTTTAGGGCAGTCTGGACACTTTACTTCAAAAAATAATGGAATCTACCAGTTTTTTGTACATTGATCATTATGACTGTGCAAGTCACTGCCGATGCTGTGGAATTCCAGCTGGGAGTCTGGATGCCCGGCATGTCTCGGACTCAGGGATCGGATGGTTTCAAAAGCTGAACCCCGGGGGGCGTGGCCGGCTGTTCAGAGGAGCGGACATGTTTTAGTGGAGCTCCGCATGTCCTCTCCTTTTCGGTGCCTCCAGAGGACTTTATTTACGGCAATTTTTGTAACTAAAGGTGCCTGAGGAGCTGGCCATCTGATCTGCACTGTCCGGAGGCCGTTTAGCCCCCCCATCCGGACGAGAGACGACCCTGGCCTCTGTTGCTGGGTGACTGGGTGTGGAACGGCGGCCATCTTGGGGCCTCTTTCCTGACCTGGGGCGCTCCGGGACCTCGCTGAGCTGATTGCTTTACCCTGGACCAAACCTGCGATGATGCCTGTGGAGATGGAGGACCCCCATCTCCTGAATGCCATGGACAAAGGGTTGGTGGAGACAGCGGAGAGACCCGAGGTTCAGGGGCAGGATGGGCCTCCCCCTCCCACCGAGGAGTTGCTTCTGGCCTGGATGCCTGCTTGCTGCTGCTAGCGGGAGAGGACGATGATGGCCCGCTCACCAGGGGGGTCTGGCGCCAGGTAATGGCAATACTGCGTGGCTGTCGGGAGGCAGGGGTCGCGAAGACGATTGAAACTGTTGCGATGACTGCCCCCCCCCCCCGGTTGCCGTTACTGCGGAGAGAAACCTTGTGGACGGCGGCCTAGCTGAGGCTCTGGCCCGGGAACCCTTGTCCCCCGTCCTTACTTACGACCCCTGGAGGTGAGGTTGGGATCTGCATCCCCTGGGAGGTAGCTGTGTTGGCGCATTCGGTACCAACGGCCCTGTCATCCAGACCTGGGACAAACAGTCCCCTCTGGTCAGTTTCCAAAATGGCGCGAATGTGCCCACCGATGCAACGCGCTTATGCGCCTACTGTGGCCGGGAGAATCGGATCGATCTGCGGAGAACTACCTGCTGTGGCCCCCGTACCGCTCCTGGACACGGGCTGAAGTGATTCGCTCTACAATATTCAGCGGGACTATCCTCCATATTTGTTGTATTCAGCCCCCCTTTGAGAGAATTTTCTTTTTTGCAGTGCTGTTTTTTTTTTTCCTGTGCTGTGCTCCCCTTCCTAACACCCAGAAGTTTATTTTCTTTTTGATGACACGGTGTCTTTTTGGATGACAATTCCCCCCCCCCTCTCAGAGGACTCTTTTTGATTTTTGGTGGTGACTTTCTGTAGACTTGCTATCTGACGTGCTCAAACCTTCCCTCCCTTTTTTTATCCCCCCCCCCCCCCATTTTTGTTTATTTTGGCATTTAAGGGCTACCTTGCGGGGTGCAACTGAGGCCTGGTGTCTAGTTTGCCCCCGGGTGCCCTGGCCTGGTGCCCTTCACCCCACCATGGCGCTTCCCTGTGGTCCTTGGTCATACGGGAATATGTCTGGGTCGGCACAGTTTTGGCCGTTCGCCAATTTCTCCCCCACTTTTTTTTTCTTCTACCTCCCCCCTCGTCCCTTTTATTACGCTTACTCAGCTGACCTCTTTCTCTTTTATTATTTTAATACGATATTTACTGCTGACTAGTTAATTTTCCTGTTGCCTTTCTCTGATGTTACGATGACATGATTTGGCCCTGCGAGGCTGTTTTTGGATATGATTGTCCTGCTGTCTATATTTCCTAATAAAAAACTTTTAATATATAAAAAAAAAAAAAAAGCTGAACCCCCCCCAAAAAATGAAAAGGTCAGGTCCTGAGCTAGTGGTTCGGATTGGGACATCCCTGGTTTTCGAAATCATTGGTTAAGCTTAAAGGGACCCTCATGCCACCATGACAGTGTAGCTAAGTGCTCCCCCAGGTGTCAGGTCTTGCCAGCTTTAGAAAGTGCAGGGCTTTGAGCCCCATGTTTTCAGCTTAGAGCATCCCCTTCATTCAAATGTTGTGATTCTTTAAACTTTTGGCAGAGTCTTCTTAATGGAATACTCTGTTAAAAGATTGAGTTCCCTTTTTTTCCCTTAAATAACTGGGCAGAGACTGCTGGCAGCCTTTGTCCAATTATTTTGGAGCCCCCCCCCCTTTCCAGTTTTTTACTTACCTTTTTCTCCCTCGCTTCTCCTCTTCAGCTCAGAGACTTCAAAACCCAGACGTTTCCGAGCTCTTCTACACAATTTGTGCCCCTTAACGGACCTAGGCTCTAGGTGTACACAAGTCCCTTAGCGTTGCACACTACGATGGATCGGTGCTGCGCGTGCATGCGTAGATCCTATTCTTTGGCTTTCTTCCTGGCAACTGCCGGTTTAGCGGGTGTTCTCAGGAAAGAGACGTCCGCACGCTGGAACTTGCTAACGACCCAAGTGACCGAACTAGTGACCGACAGCTGGGAAGTTCAAACCTCCCGGCTGCCTGGTCCTGCAGGGGGTGGGTGGAAGAATCTCTCTATATCACCCCGCATTTTAAAGTGTTCGGGGGATCTGGGAGGGGGAGGAGGGGGTTATACTCAACACACTCTGGCCACTTTAAAAAGCTAACCAAACTCTTTGACATCATAATACACTAAAGAATGAAATTTGTTTTCCAGTTTATCTATTTTTGTCGATTATATATGTGTTGCTCTTTTATCAGCGTGCCTTAAATTACAATGGGGCACACAAGATCCCTCCCATTTCTCTCTAGCTTTAATCCAGGTTTTCTGTTTCCTATACGCTTACCATTATTCTAATAGATAAATATTTTATATGAATTTTTATTTTGTTTTGACTAGGTTCTAAATAATGTTTTTTTTTAACAATTTCAGCAAAAAAATCTTCACCGTCTTTGCACATGGATGTTACAAGTAGACAACCAACTATTATTGCAACTACTGAGCGTGAAGATAGAGGAACGGATGGAAATGGAGCTGTTGTGGATATTGGTAATGCGTGCAATAAAAACGACAAAATCAAAGCCCTTTTGAAAATAATGGTCAAATGCAATCTTGTCAAATGGAGTAAAGAAAGCATTGACACTGGACAGTCATACAAGATGTACAATAACCCTGATTTGCCATCTCCTATATCCACTGAGATATCCACTGGGTTAAGAGATGATTCCATTGTACCTCAGGACATTTGTTTGGACTCTCTTCATAGACCATATAAACATTACTCCATTCGTCCTTGCAAGGTGCCATCTCGTTTACTTCACACAGATGTTTCCAAAATTGTATTGAGGGTATCTACTGCTCATTTTAAAAGTACTGATTCAGACCGTCCCCAGAAAGATGACTCCATTAATCTTCATAGGGCATATTCCATTAGGCCTTATAGAGATTCCTGTGATATGCTACTTCATACGTCCCTAAGCAAGTCGCCAAAGTGTCCTTCCAGTCATCTAACTAGAAGTCCTTCCAACATTTTGGCCCTTAGATTGCCTAATACACCTCAAAAGCAATCTTCCACCATCCTGCCAATTAGTTCCTCTAGGATGCCACTTAGGATGCATTCCAAAATTTAGTCTAAAAGTCCATCCCGATCTCCGCTCAAGAGGTCTTTCAACATCCTGCACATGAATTTTCAGTTTGAGTACTCTTTTTAAAATCCTACCCAAGAATTATTCCAGCACTGCCTGGACATTTCTTGCTCATGAGTTCAACCAACAGTACAGTCAGGATGTACACGATGGCTAAGTGTTATTATTATTATTCTTTATTTATAAGTGTTAGTATCCTTCGAAATTGGACCTGAGATCGAGCCGTGTGTTCCCCCGAGGAAATCACAGCTTGTAAAACAGGCTGCTTCATAATGATGTGATATCCCCATCATTGATAAATATAGGCGCTTGCTGCAATGTCTGGTTTAACTCAAAATGAAACCCGTCCTGCCGTCCTGATGGTTTTTATATTCATTCAGTCAATAAATGAATGATCACCAGCCATTGACTATAATAGGCCAGGTGACTTATTTTTAGCATTTGAATGCACTTGCCTGAGATGTGGTTGTGCCATTCGCTAGTTCATGCATTTTGAATTTCCAAATTGGCTGGTAAAATGCAAATTGTCTTCCCTGAATCCCACATGCTTTGATTCAAAATATATAAAACATTTTAAACACTGCGGGCTTTATTCCCTAGGTGCTAAAGGCTTGCCCTCCATATTTCATCCCTGATGCTACCCCCCCCCCCCCCGTTAGTAACACGTTTGCGCTAGTTTCTGCGAGTTTACTGTAATTTGGGCATCATTTACCTAACATGGGGAACGCAAATATATATTAATGGTGATAATCTGTGCCACCCGGTGGTGAAATAAACAACCTTAATACAATTAAATAAAATACAATGCAAGTAAAATGGTGCAAATAGGATAAAACAATCTAGGGTAAAACAAAGTAATGTGACATTTACAGTCCTATCCTGTATACTCCAGGTTGTGAAAGTCTTAATGATTGTGAAAGTCTTAATAATCAGTGCAGGGAAAAATAAAATTCATACAGCATCTCGTATTTGTGGAGTCAGCTGCCTCTCCAGACCACTTGGTGGTGTATCCCTTTTCCACCTTGTAAGTCAGTATAAAAGAAAGATGTGTTGGAGTTGGTGCTTCTTGTCCTGTTAGTGGTTCCTTATGATGCACCCCGAGGCTCAGAAGCGTGGTTTCCTTACAGAGTTACCATTCTCCGTGTCCCTCAAAATATAAAATGAGTCACGTAGAGCAATATTGTATAAAATAGAGTGCAAACAAAGGAGAAGAATGCTGTACTCACATTTGCTGGAGTCTCATCGATCAGACACCAGATTTGTAGGCAGCCGGTGACTTCAGAAGGTGCACCGGATCACCTATCAGCCTCAGCCACCTCCTCTCCGAATACAAGCATCCAGGACCCGGGATAGGTGTAAAATAAGGGGGATTTTATTAGTAGTAAAATATACAGCATACCAAAATGCGTTTTGCATAAAAAGTTTCCTCAGTTCCTACAGTAGCATAGCACCAACTGAGGAGGCTTGTTATGCAAAATGTGTTTTGATATACTGTATATTTTATTACTAATAAAATTCGCCTTATTTTCCAACTATCCTGGGTCCTGGATGCTTGTATTCGCCGAGTAGGTGGCTGAGGCTGATAGGTGATCCGGTGCACCTTCCGAAGTCACCGGCTGCCTACAAATCTGGTGTCTGATCGATAAGACACCAACAAATGTGAGTACGACATTCTTCTCCTTTGTTTGCCCTCCATTTTATACAATCTTGCTCTATGTGAGTCATTTTATATTTCGAGGGACACGGAGGATGGTAACCCTGTAAATAAACCACACTTCTGAGCCACGGGGTGCAGCAGAAGGAACCACTAACAGGACACGAAGCGCCAGCTCCAGCACCTCTTTCTTTTATGCAAACAAATATTAGCGTTTTGACATGTAAGGTATCCCATAGTGCTAGTGCTAATTACCACAATGATGCGGACAGACATATTTTAGCACCATCTAAAAGCTGGCGCTACATGGTTCTGCATTTGCAGCATCATGTTGCAACCCACAATAGATCCGGAACTCACCTCTCATCCCGCAGCGAGAAGGGTGGCCCCAAATAGTTACCAGTCTCCCTCCGTAACAACTCCGCAACGCTGCAGATCTCGCAACAGCGAGATCGCTCAGGTCTTGCGGCCTGGAAGCAAAACCCTCCATGGAGTCCTATGGACTCCAGGAGGTGATGCTCATGGAAGCGCTGCCATGAGTATCCCAGTGGTGGTTAGCGCTGCATTCTGGGGCAAGGTGCTGAGGTGCAGGCGCAGATTTTAACTGTTAGTGTCCCCATGCTAGCTCGAACTAGGGAATAGTGCCATACATTTTTAATATTTTTAAAGTTTAATTAATTCAGGCAATATTGCCAAAATGAGCTCTTTTTTAAAATACTACCAAGAATATTTCCAGCACTGCTTCCATTATCTTACTGGTGAGTTCCACCAACAGTACACTCAGGCCTCCTTGCCCCAAGATTTACCATCCATTGAAAGTAGATAAAAAATCAAGACGTGAGTTCCCATGGGAAAATAGCAGCTCGAAAACCCAGATATATGCCAAGATCTGCTACTTCCTGAAGAAGCTGCGGCCTCCCCGCTGTTATAAATATAGTCACTCTCTCCAGTAAGTGGTTCAACCCAAAATTGAAACACTGAAAATAAATACCACATCCTAAAAACATGCTTAGAGCAATTAATTCTTTGATCGATAAGGGAAAAAGTAGCTAAATAGCCCTAGGACCTTATGTTACAACATCTGCAACAGGTATCCAATTGACTCCTTCAGCAATATATGTATATATCCCTCCATTGTGGGCCTATGGTCCCTTTCTGAGTCAGCTGCCATTGCATGCTAATGTTGATGTGTTGGTGACATTGTTCTTATATTATAGAATTCTGATGAGCGGTCCACTTCAATGACAGCTTTTGAGATTTGCTGAAATGACAAGGAACACAGAAGACATTTTATTTGTTAGGATTTATCTTTCTTTACTACGTACAATACTTTGAATAAAATATACTTAACCAACTTCCTGATGTCTGTGCTCTTTCTGCCCTGATCTGTAATCCATTTCTTACGCATCTTTTCTTCAGTTTTTTTTTTTTTTTTGGGGGGGGGGACGGTAAAAAAAAAAAAAGGGTGTGCATATAATATATAGTTTTAATATTTTTTTATTACCATACAAGGTGAGTCTCGCAGAACAACGAAACTTACACAGCAGAGAAATGCACCTGGAAAAAGAAAATTACACCAGGCAGCCACAAAAGGAGATGTAAATTTGGTCGGAGCCATTCTTGATGGTGGGATAAATGTAAATCAGAGAGATCATGAAGGTCAGCCTATAATTTAAAACCATCCGAATCAAATCCTATGTATTTTCTAGAATTTGACAAATTAAATAAAAACTGTGGGTGTTATACAGCAAACGTCTGGGATTGTGGAAGCTTCATTGTGAAGCTTCTCCTACCTCTTCTTCTGTGGAATTGCTTGTCGCCATTGCTACGATGGAGATTTCTACTGGTGTTTGTCAAAGTTGCAAGTTTGCTTAATAACCTCTTATATGTTCACAGGTTTTTGATGGAGGTGCTGACAGCCTCCCCGTCGAAACGCTACGACGTGCGATCGACGGAGCTGCAAACTGTGATCCTCCATAGGAGGATCGAGCCTTGCAGCGCTGAGCGCACTAACTACGCTCAGCGAGGTGGCCACATGGGCGTCAGAGTCAACGCTCGTCTGTCACTGGCCTATAGGTGGCCGATACTGGCAGCGGTGCAGTGCACCACCGCAAGTATCAGCTCCTGAAGTCCATAGGCACGTCCTGGCTGCGAGCTCTGCGCAAGCTTGCTCTCGTGAGATAGCGCAGTGCCATGGATTAACCCCTTCACTACTAAGTGATTTTCCAACAAAAACATTGTCAGAAACCAGTGCTTTTTTTTATAAAATTCTTTTTTATTAATTATCCAGTAATAGGTTATTTACAGCCATAACTATTTATTTGGCCAGTAGATGGCTCCATCTACTGCCAAATTGACTTACAGAGGCATGAGCTACAGGTCTATTGTTTTCCCTCTGCATCGATGTTGACAGTTCGATATTTCAGAGCTTACGTCAACTGATTTTACAGCATTTATGCCCACAGGGTTAAATCTTTGGTGGCCCCTTCTGCAGCCCAGAAGCAAATGAAATACAATTGCAGCAAACAAAATTTAATTTGCTTTTGGGCTGCAGATCGAGATATCACGATATCGGGGCACCAGATGGTGTCTTTGAAGCCTGAGATATCTGGATATCGGTAGTGAAGGGGTTAATAGCTGAGGGAGACTAGGAACTATTTGAGCGTTCTGCCATTGAAGCCACTAAGTCTGTGGGGCTTCAGAGGGGTCCTGAGGTATGCAGATTGCTGCTCAAGCAACTCCTGGGGTAAGTGAGGAGGTCTAAGAGGTTGGGGGCGATGAGAATTCAGTACCCCTGTGCTTGTAATTGTCAGCCTTCGTTATTCTACAATCACAGTAACTGAAGCAGAGCTGCCGTATCATGTGGCTATTCCAGGCGTCCTGTCAGCTTCTCCCTGGTAGTCTTGACGTTGCTATTTTTGTTGTTTCTATAATTACTCTAGAATGACCCAATAAACGCTTGCCATTTAAATTTTATTATTTTATAGCCAAATGCACATATATCCATAAAGCAAATTTATTATACCACACAATTATGTTTCGACAATTTAAATTTGCAAGTGCGTGTTGATGGGGTAAAGTGAGAGTTGGTGTCAAATTTGGGAGATGGCACAGCGGGATGGGTAGAGCTGCAGGAAAGGGAGAGATGGGATACAACAAGCTAGGAAGGAAAAGAGTTGAATAGAAAGAGGAGCTGATTAATAGAGAGGAGCAGAAGAGGAGACATAAATGTGCATAGTTCCTGGCACATCACAATTAGGCATTCGCCGAAGTGCGCCAAATCAATGCACTGAACACCGCCGATAAACCTGCTGAACGCAGTTGCAAAGTGCCAAAAAAACACCGAACAAATCGAAAAACAGCTGAATCGATCCGAAAAACCGCTGAATGCATCCGACACCCTAACCGTATATTGACGCTAATCCTTTGTTCTGATCCGTTTCAGGCTGGACAGCACTTCACAAGGCTTCGTCTAAGGGGTTCACTGAAGTTATAGTAGAATTGCTAGAAGCTGGTGCCAGTATTAATGGCAGAGGGTTGGACGGTGTCCGGCCAATACACAATGCAGTTTCTGGGAATCATGTAGAGGTAAAGTTTCTGTTTATGAATAATAATTTACAGCGTAAGTTAAGATTACATATTTAAATAGGGGGAAAAGACTTTTGCAAGTATTTAAATGTTACTGCATTGTTAATGACACACACCCCCATAAACAATCCATGGATCCACTATCACATACCATAACATAAAAGGTATCCTGTGTAAAGCCACTATTAGCCATCCGTTTGAGTAGTGTCCTTATTTTTATGGAGGACTTTATCTAAAGAAGATGTTTTCTTTTCATTTTAACCACTCTAACTTTGTTTGCACGTGTCCTAAAAGTTGTGGTACAGATGTAGTTCAGATCACAGAACAAACACATAGGGCACTATTTCGTGCCCGGTGCTAAAATGGGGACGCTAACAGGGAAAACCTGTGCCTGCTGTTTTTTACGGAATCCGTTAGCAGCACCATCATTTTGGTGCCGGTAAAAATCCATTTAACCCATCGGTGCGGTAATTAGTGTTAGGATAAGTACGGTAATACAAAGTCCTAAGGCTAATTACTGATTGCGCTTCCTATGTTAAATACGGGATGCTCAAAAGTACAATAATCTCGCACAAACTAGCGCAATCACCGATGCGCTAACAGATTTTTTACAGTTTATAGAGCTAGGAAGGTAGTCAGGGGAGCATGCGTTAAACACACTTATCCTGGCGTTAACTCTTCCGTATCTGAAAGCTTTGGTATGTAATCTAGCCTTAAGGCTAGGGTCAGACGAACGCAGTGCGAATGCGCATTACGGCCGTAGTAGCAGCAAATTACGTCCAGTGACGGCCAATATACGAAGTACGGCCGCACGAAGGTTTGGCCGCGCAACGCAAGTGGCAAACGAACGCATTGTTTCGAGAACGTAGAACCGCTAGTACTGACGCACAGCGTGCGCTGCGTCGGCATAGCGGCGTGATTAGGAGACGTCAGACGCTGCTAATGTCCAGCCAACATCACATCCATTTGTTTTTGATAGCTCCATCAAAAATAACGCACGAAAATGCGCATCGTATGACCGCTTTCGCGTCTTCCGTGAAAAAATACGTCAATGCGTTCGGACGCCCTTTTTTACGGACGATGCGAAAAACGTGTTCGTCTGACCCTAGCCTTAATCAGGCCCTCAAAACCACTTGCTATTTGGTTAAATAATGCTGTCTCTCCTCTAGTCTGCTGACCTAGGCAAAGGCCTAATTGACCTGTGTAAAAATACCCCCCCCCCACCTTCCCGTCTCACGCGATCCTTGAGTAATGTTAATTTCCAACTTTTATAACTTGGAATTAAAAGGAAAACCACAAATTTAAATTGCCAGCGTTCGTGTCCCTCCATACTTGCTCCATCTGCTTGTATAAATATGTAGTTAGAAATAATTTTACTTGTTACATAATTTTGCAGCAGCATTTAGTGTTGTTGCTTTTTTCCAATGAAATAGCATGGTGTTCCATCCATAGTTATATAGAGGGTTTTGAAGGCAATGTATTGTTGGCGTTCCTTAAGACTCGGATTCTGCTGACTTTACTTTTAAAGAACATTTTATTTATCATACAAACACTAGAGGGTGCCAAATCTTCATTTACAACCACTGCCTGCGTTGTGTGCTATAGGCTTTATTATGTAGGACGAGGCAAAATCTTTTCATCATATCTTCCATGTAGATTTGACACATAAATGAAATGAGGGAAAAAATCAGGAAAAACATGAAAATGCATAACAATCTTTTCCACTCTGGATTATCGATGGATTCCTTGCACCTTGCACCACTATCAGGGTTATTCAAAGAGCACCAAATTGGCCACGAAATTGCACAAAATGGTGAATTTTTCCCATATTGCGTAATTCCGTGGATATTCAGCTATTTAAAATACTGGAAATTCGCCAAATATTGGCGAAATATCAGCGAAATACGGTGATCTTTGGCAGCAGTGAAATCCCCATAGAAAAATAATGGTTAATCTATTCAGAGAACACCGAACAGCAGTGAAATGTCAGTGAAATGCCCTGATGTTCGGTGGTTTCATTCGACAGGTTTAACCTCCCTTGCGGTATTCCCGGGTTTGGCTCGGGGTTAACTTTCACTGCTGAAAGCGGTAACCCCGAGCCATACTCGGGCTAGATACATACCTTTACCTGTGCTCCCTCGCTGACAATCGGCAATCGCATTCTTCTCCTCCTCCCGATCGCGGCATCCTGGTTCCCTCGTAAGAAGTGAACCAGGAAGCAGGACGCCGCGATCAGCCGGAGTGTGACTGCGGGGAACAGCGAGGGAGCTCAGGGACATGTAAGTACCAGCCCAAGTGTGGCTCGAGGTTACCGCTTTCAGCAGTGAAATGTAACCCTGCAGTTTTAAAACACAGGAATAACTTGCTACAGGTCGAAGCTAAAGGGTTGATGTAAATTAGGAAAATGTTTGGGTTAGCGTGCCAATTTTTTAGATAAAGTTCAAAAACTCAAAGAGTAACCCTCTAATTTGTCACTGTAAACTGAGCGGTGCTTTGGTTACCTACATCTTTTCTGAGGTTCTAACATTTCTTCTTTCTTTTACAGGCAGTTGAACTTTTACTGCAGCATGGAGCAAACCCTTGGCTAAGAGATGATAATCAGCAAAATGCTTTAGATAGATGCTGCAGTGACCAGATGACAGCCCTCCTGATAGCCCACGGCTCTGACATGTTGCCAGTAGATGCAACCGGTGCGTAGCACACCCTGTATAGTTAGATAATATGTATATTGACACACATTGCTCTCTATAATTTCTTCGGAACTGATCAATGTCTCTAC
The DNA here is from genome assembly GCA_009667805.1 of Leptobrachium leishanense. NCBI lineage: Eukaryota > Metazoa > Chordata > Amphibia > Anura > Megophryidae > Leptobrachium > Leptobrachium leishanense. The sequence goes on from CM019063.1 coordinate 77,910,550, forward strand.
ATCAGTGGTGTATTTAGGTTTTGTGCTGCCCTAGGCCTGACTAAACTCGTGCACCCCCTAATTTAAATTTGACACACCCCTTCCTCTCAAGGGCACACCTCTTCCTGGTTAATCCCCACCCTTCCTCTTTAAGCTCCACTCTTCCTCTTTAAGCTCCACCTTTTCCTCTCTTTATATTAAAAGTGGATACCAAGTGCCTACTTGTATATTTTGTATACCATTTCAAATGTATCTATTGAGATAAAGAAAATTATGAAATGTTTAAATTCAAGCATTTTTACAAAGAACAGCCACGCATGTCAAGTAAGCGGGATCACAGCCGCTCTAATTGGTTGAACAATAAAATCCACAGAAACGTGCACTGCATATGAGCGTATCACAGAGCTGCACAGCAATAAAACCCACAGAAATGGGCACTGTGTATGAGCATATCAGAGCTGCACAGCAATAAAACCCACAGAAATGTGCAGTGTGTATGAGCATATCACAGAACTGCACAGCAATAAAACTCACAGTAATGTGCAGTGTGTATGAGCGTATCCCAGAGCTCCAGGGCAATAAAACTCCCAGTAATATGCAGTGTGTATCACAGAATCCACAGCAATAAAACTCCCAGCAATGCAATGTTTGGTGTGTGTCAGCGTATCAGAATCCACAGCAATAAAACTCCCAGCAATGCAATGTGCGGTGTGTATGAGTGCATCAGAATTCACAGCAATAAAACTCACGGCAATGCAATGTGTGGTGTGTGTCAGCGTATCAGAATCCACAGCAATAAAACTCCCAGCAATGCAATGTGCGGTGTGTATGAGTGCATCAGAATCCACTGCAGTAAAACTCCCAGCAAACCGAGTGTATATGAGCACACAGCAATTATGCTGTGGAGCCATCTTGTCAGCAGTGGGGTGCCACTGCCAGAGGGTGCACTGTAGCTTTGATTCCCTTCCCGGTGGGTGTTCAGTCCAGAATAGCGTCTGTGTTAACGAAAGGGCGGGCAGCTGCGCGCGTGCGTTTCACGTGGTTCAGCCAGTCATGTGGTACTGAGACTCAGAGAAATGGCAGTGAAATGCCCTGATGTTCGGTGGTTTCAATCAGCAGGTTTATTCAGGCGAACCCCATAGGTTTCAATGTTAAAAATATTCCCGTTTTTATGCAATATCTAATAAATCATTTATTATTTTAATCTGCAGTAAAAAGTCTTTACTTATTGATTTTTTTTTGTACCTTTTAGTCATTTTTCAGATTTTTTTGTGCAAAATTCCCCCCCCCCTTTTTTAACCCCTTCGCTGCGGTGGACGCGCTCAGCGCGTCCAACCGCATGTCACGTTGCGTGCGGAGGACGCGCTGAGCGCGTCCAGCCTTTGGGGTCAGCGTTCGGCCGGGTTCCGGCCGATCGCTGGCCCCCCCGGTGCGGGCTGACATCCTCGATGTGCGGAGGAGGCGCCTGAAAGGGATGGGGGGGAGGTCCTTCGGACCTCTCTCCCTCCCAATCGGCGGCGTTGCGGGGGTTAACCCAGGCACCATTTGGAAGGGCACAGCCTGCCCTTCCAAATGGTACCTGGCATTAACCCCTGGGGAGCCAGATCACGAATCAGCGCTGAAAAGCGCCCGTTCGTGATCCTTTCCCGGAGCTGGCCGACATCTTGGATGTCGGCCAAGCCTCCGGGAACTCCCCCTGAGGACTGGCGTCATCGTGCATAGCACGATGACGCCAGTCCTAGAGTTAACCCCTAGCTGCCACCAATGGTGGAGATAGGGAGTTCATTGGAACTCCCTATCTCCCGATCCGTGGCAGCTAGGGGTTAAAGTTTGGTATTGTTGGATCGGCCAGAGCATGGCCGTTCCAACGATACCAAACTCGAATGTGAAAAAAGTTAGTAAAAAAAATTAAAAATAAAAAAATATTTAACCACTTCGATGCTATGGACGCGCTCAGCGCGTCCAACTGCATGTCACCTTCCATGCGGCGGATGCGCTGAGCGCGTCCACACTTTGGGGTCAGCGTTCGGCCGAGTTCCGGCCGATCGCTGGCCCCCCCGGTGCAGGCTGACATCCTCGATGTCAGCCCAGCATCCGGAACCGCCGCCGGTGAAATTAGGTGTCATCGCGGCGGCGCGATGACACCTAATTCAGGCGCCCCCCGCATGTGCGGAGGAGGCGCCTGAAAGGGAGGGGGGGAGGTCCTTCGGACCTCTCTCCCTCCCGATCGGCGGCGTTGCGGGGGTTAACCCAGGCACCATTTGGAAGGGCACAGCCTGCCCTTCCAAATGGTACCTGGCATTAACCCCTGGGGAGCCGGATCACGAATCGGCGCTGAAAAGCGCCGGTTCGTGATCCTTTCCCGGAGCTGGCCGACATCTTGGATGTCGGCCAAGCCTCCGGGAACTCCCCCTGAGGACTGGCGTCATCGTGCATAGCACGATGACGCCAGTCCTGGAGTTAACCCCTAGCTGCCACCAACGGTGGAGATAGGGGATTCCAATGAATCCCCTATCTCCCGATCCGTGGCAGCTAGGGGTTAAAGTTTGGTATCGTTGGATCGGCCAGAGCATGGCCGTTCCAACGATACCAAACACAAATGTGAAAAAAATTTGTAAAAAAAATTTAAAATAAAATAAAAAAAAAAAAAATTAAAAAAAATATATAAAAAAAAAAAAAAAAAGTTTTTTTTCTTTCTTTTGGTTTGTTAATGCAGCAATATTGTTCCCATTTCAATTATAATGTGAACAATGATGCTGCACTAACGATTTTTGTATGCGGTGCGTTTGTTAAAAATCGTGTAATTTTCCCCAAAAAAAAATGTAACGAGACCCCATCTCTAATTTTTTTAACAAGCGCACCCCATACAAAATACAACCGCAATTGCTCGCATGTTAAAATTTGAAAAAAAAAACACTTTACACATTGTAAATTATTGAAAAATCCTATTTTATTGCATTTTTTGTTATAATATACAGACAGGTCATGACGTATACATATAATAATAAATTCTGAATCTGCCGAGTCTGACGGAAAGAACGATATATAATATGTCTGGGTCATATACTAAAATAAGCCTTCAAAACACGTTTAAACATGATGAGCAAAACCGGTAAAAATGACCTCAGCACAGGGGCGGGAAAAGCCTCAGCAGCGAAAGGGTTAATAGCAGTTTTTCTTTTTTCTGTAACAGAACTTTTTATTATCAATCATAGGATCTTATATGTAAATTCCAGACATTTTCGTTCAGTAGTTCTTTTGAAAACAGCAGGCCACGGGTTTGCGGTGGCAGCATTCAGCGGCCGACTCCATGCACTTTGGGGACCCTGCGGTGAATGGTGAATTCACTGCAGGGTGGGGAAATTTTATTCTCCTAAGTGCAGGGAACTACAGAACACCAAAAAGTTGGCGTCATTTCGGTGCTCTGTGAGTAACCCATTTAGTGGTGAGGTTTTTTGCTGCCCCCTGGAAAGTGAAATTGAAAGTGTAAATTGGTGAAATCTCAATGTATCCTTCCTGGTAAAATACTTTGCAAAAGTAAAAAAAAACAAAAACTTTTTTTTTTGGGGTGGGGCCACCCAGTGCGGGCCGCCGCCCCATGGCCGCCGTCGGCCTAGGCCAAAATACACCAGTGCTCTACATGGCTAAATAGGTCTTTATCATAGTTATAGTGACATGTCCATGTGCTGAAGTAAAAATTAGTTTACTCATTAAACTTAAACATAAAATATAAGGTTTGGATGATAAAACGTGAAAAAATATTTTTACAAGCTGTAAATTATTGAAATCTGAATGGAATTTTTTTTTTTTTTTTTACATGTTTTGTGCATTATGACGGGACGTGACATATACATATTATGATGATATATTATGGATCTGCCGAGTCTGCTGAAAATAAGGATACATGTTGGCCCCTATTACATTCTTCACGCAGTGCGTTTTGCGTGCGCAAATGCGCATTTGCGCGAAGGGCAAAACCCTTTGCGCTGAACATCGTATTACAACGTTCACGCAAACGATGCGCGTTATCGTTTAACGCGGATGGACCTGCGCGAGCGTGATGAACTGTGCGCGTCCTATACTTAACATTGTGAGCGCAAATTCATTCGTGCACTGGTATGCGAATGGTATTACAATCTATGCGCATCTTTTTACGAACGACGTCAGTATAGTTACATTCTACACATACCCAAACAATAAAATTGTGAATTCGTGCATATTTTTTTTATTGCTGCAGCATGTATACTCAGATTTACTTTGACAGGCCAAAAACTTAAGTGAGTCAATTAAGGTAAATTGATGTCAATTAAGGTACTTAATTCTGATTGGCTGAATCCCGCGAAAAAAACGTGATTTACGTGCGCAACGTTACTGCGTGCGTATTACACTTAGTTTTGCGCGTCGTTTTTACAAACATTATTTTTGGATGGATGAGAAAATGAGTTTGGATCGGTATACCACGTTAATTTTCACGCGATAACGCTGGACGATGCGTGCCAAAACATTTGCGCTGCGCGAACGAAATTGCACGAAGAATGTAATAGGGGCCAATATGTCTGGGTCCTAAAATAAAACATGACTTTAAATCGCGTTTAAGGCCCTTGTCAGACGAACGCAGTGATCACGTCCGTGTTGCCGCAGAGTTTAACGTCCGTCGTAGCATAGAATCACGAGCAATAGAGACCCACACACGAAGGGCCATATTACATAGATGTTGCTAACTTAACCAGAGCTGTTGTAAACTTACCAGAGCCATTATAGCCTATGGATGGTGATTATTTTCAAATAAATACATTTTTATTAAGCATAATGCCACTGTCTTTATTAATGAGAGGCCCCTGATCTGAGGTCTAGTTTGTCTGGGGAAGAGGGACACAAAATGATTTATAGTAATCTGGTGGGGGCCTGTGTTAAGGTCACAGAGCTTGCATGCGGTACAGGCCAGGGCAATATTGGCAGTATACAGGCACTCTAGGCAGGGTCTTTCGTGGGCAGTGGGGATGAGGACCCTGCTCCAGAGCTTACAGTCTAAGAGGAGAGGGGACCCTGCTCCAGAGCTTCCAATCTAAGAGGAGAGGGGACCCTGCTCCAGAGCTTCCAATCTAAGAGGAGAGGGGACCCTGCTCCAGAACTTATATTCTAAGAGGAGAGGGGACCCTGCTCAAGAGCTTACAATCTAAGAGGAGAGGGGACCCTGCTCCAGAGCTTCCAATCTAAGAGGAGAGGGGACCCTGCTCCAGAGCTTATATTCTAAGAGGAGAGGGGACCCTGCTCCAGAGTTTATATTCTAAGAGGAGAGGGGACCCTGCTCCAGAGCTTAAAATCTAAGAGGAGAGGGGACCCTGCTCCAGAGCTTCCAATCTAAGAGGAGAGGGGACCCTGCTCCAGAGCTTATATTCTAAGAGGAGAGGGGACCCTGCTCCAGAGTTTACAATCTAAGAGGAGAGGGGACCCTGCTCCAGAGCTTATATTCTAAGAGGAGAGGGGACCCTGCTCCAGAGCTTATATTCTAAGAGGAGAGGGGACCCTGCTCCAGAGCTTACAATCTAAGAGGAGAGGGGACCCTGCTCCGGCCCCACACACTTCTTTGGGCTGGCTCACACACTCGCTGACAGCACTCCCCCTCCTGCTGTCTCATGGGGACTGGTGTGTGTGTGTGTGTAAATATATATGTGTTTGGAGTGGGGGCCTGGAGTGTGTGCCAGTATCTGGGGGGGGGGTTATAGTTTGTGTATACAGAGCTGGCCTTCTAAAAACCCTTCCTTTAGTGCCTTAATCCTGGGTGTGTGACTAGTGTGGTGCAATGAATGGCGTTAACAGACTAGAAAATGCAACAGACAGATCAGACACTTACACCTTTATTCTTCTATTAGTCTTGCATCATGTTTCGCAGCCTCTGTATTACTACGCTTTATTTTATGACTGTCCCCTTCATGACATTGTCAAAAGGGCAGAATATAGATGGCATTAAAATCCTCCCCACCGGAAAAATTTCTGCGGACGCGCATGGACGCAACGCATTTGCGACGCCCAGCACCTTGACGCACACAATGGCTTTTCATATCCTTTTCAAATTGTTATCATTTTTCATATTAATTTTGTTTCTCATAGTACCCTTTTTTTTTCTACGTCCGTCAAGAAAAACGGATCGTGTGGCGTCTGCAGTATCTTCTGTCAGTACGTCCGTCCGTTGTGCAGAGACGCACAGTGCGCTCAGAATGCGCTCGTCTGACATTAGCCTAAACATGATGAGCAGAAAACTGACAAAATGAGCTCCACACACGGGGGTGAGATGACTCAGCAGCGAAGGGGTTAATAAATGAACTTATCCTGTCAGAACATTTGTCAGCTCTTGTTTTTATAACTATTGTGTATTTTATTTCATGTGCAAAGACTGTTCTGCCTAGATTTAGTTAAATACCATATTCTCAGAAAGCACAAATAGAAATCTATGATGTAGAGCCAAATAATTCATGATTATTTTGATATATTACCAATTGCTATTGACTATAGTCAGTCAAAATCGTATATTGCAAAATCTGTATTTTTAAACAAACAGGGTTTTTCAGAGAAAGGTGAAACTCTGGAGAACGTTTGGAGAAGTGAAAATTCTAGGTCAAAATAGCTGATTTGGAAAGTGAGCTAAATGTGAGAATTTTCCTGGTTTGGCTATTTTGACCTAGAATTTTCACCTAGAATTTCCTAGAATTTTCACCAAAAGTTCTCCAGAGTTTCACATTTCTCTGAATAACCCTGAAAGTTTTCTACCCAAACTGTCTGCACATCTTAATTTCAGGGACAGAATTTCCTCATCAGAAAACCACGCCTGATTCTTCCTCAACCGAACATAAATATTCCACCAGGGACAAAAGAAGTCAAGTAAATGTGTTTTTGTTTATTATTGCAAACATACACCCGCCTGCTAGGATTATGATTTGTTTCTTTAGTTCTCTTATGTTTTACTATCATATGAAATTCCCCTTCGGGTTTCAATTTACAGGTGCTTGACTACACGAGCAAATGATAAAGAGCGTAAAGGGAAACTCTGGCCACCATGTCCATTTCTTGCCATTTAGATGGCAATGGGAAGCTGAGTGTGCGCCCTAAAGCAGGTGTCCTAGAAGGCTAATGCCTTCAGAACAGAAAGAGGGAGTCTGTCAATCAGTTTAGGTGGTCAGCCTTCTGGGATGTAGGCCTTGAATGTATTACTCAGTACATTCCAATGTCTCTCAATATACTCGCTTTTATAGCTGAAAGCTTGAGTGAGCATCCTGCCTAGGGATGAGCTGTTCGGTTCGATCGGTTCGGAGTTCGATTCGACCATCGCCTGTTCGCGAACTACGAACATTTCCGTGTGTTCGCCGCATGTTCGCCCACAATGGACCACAATGCACTTTTCCACTGGCCTGAAGCTTGTAATTGGCTACAGCCTTGCACCTGACCACAGGTCAGGTGCAAGACAGGTTCAAGACTATGCCAATCACGGCTCAGAGTCCTGATTGGGCAAATTTTGCCCAATCATGGGCTCACAGAGCTAAGTCCCGCAGCACACTATATAAGGCTTCACACAGAGCTTCAGCACGTGTTTGAGAGGAGATGGTTCTTGTGTTAGTGTGTGTTCTCACTGCCAGTCTGCCACCAGCTACTGGGGGGGGGGGGTCTCATTTCTACAAAATATCTGGGAATTGTTCTGATCTGTGTGTTCTCACTGACACCCAGTATTTTGGCGGTCAGTAATTTCTACAAAATATCTGGGAATTGTTCTAATCTGTGTGTTCTCACTCCCAGCAACTATTTTGGGGGTCAGTAATTTCTACAAAATATTTGGGAATTGTTCACCCAGTATTTTTTGGGGGTCAGTAATTTCTACAAAATATTTGGGAATTGAGGTAATCTGTGTCTTGTCACTGCCACCCAGAATTTTGGGGGGTCAGTAATTTCTACAAAATATTTGGGAATTGAGGTAATCTGTGTCTTGTCACTGCCACCAGCAACTATTTTGGGGGGTCAATATCTGGGAATTGTGGTAATCTGTGTGTTCTCACTGCCACCAGCAACTATGGGGGTCAGTAATCTCTACAAAATATTTGTGAATTGAGGTAATCTGTGTCTTGTCACTGCCACCAACTATTTTGGGGGTCAGTAATTTCTACAAAATATTTGGGAATTGAGGTAATCTGTGTCTTGTCACTGCCACCCAGAATTTTGGGGGTCAGTAATTTCTACAAAATATTTGGGAATTGAGATAATCTGTGTCTTGTCACTGCCACCAGCAACTATTTTGGGGGGTCAATATCTGGGAATTGTAGTAATCTGTGTGTTCTCACTGCCACCAGCAACTATTTTGGGGGGTCAGTATTCTCTACAAAATATTTGGGAATTGAGGTAATCTGTGTCTTGTCACTGCCACCCAGAATTTTGGGGGGTCAGTAATTTCTACAAAATATTTGGGAATTGAGATAATCTGTGTCTTGTCACTGCCACCTGCAACTATTTTGGGGGTCAGTAATATCTCCAAAATATCTGGGAATTGTGGTAATCTGTGTGTTCTCACTGCCACCAGCAACTATTTTGGGGGGGTCAGTAATTTCTACATAATATTTGGGAATTGAGGTAATCTGTGTCTTGTCACTGCCACCAGCAACTATTTTGGGTGGTCAGTAATTTCTACAAAATATTTGGGAATTGAGGTAATCTGTGTCTTGTCACTGCCACCAGCAACTATTTTGGGGGGGTCAGTAATTTCTCCAAAATATCTGGGAATTGTGGTAATCTGTGTGTTCTCACTGCCACCAGCAACTATTTTGGAGAGTGAGTAATTTCTATAAAATATTTGGGAATTGTGGTAATCTGTGTCTTGGCACTGCCACCCAGAATTCTGGGGGGGTCAATCATTTATACAAAATATCTGGGAATTGTTCTAATCTGTGTCTTGTCACTGCCACCCATCAGGTGGTCTCACTGATTTACTTCTAGCAGATTTCTGGGAATTGTAATCTGTGTCTTGTCACTGTTGCCAGCTATGGCTAGGGTCAGACTAACGCATTTTTCACGTTGTCCGTGAAAATGTGCGTTCGAAGAATGGACGTATTTTTTCACGGAATACGCAATAGCGGTCATACTATGCGCAGTTTCATCCGTGATTTTGTACGGATCATCAATAAAACACTTCTTGCATCTGGACGTTATGTTGGCCGGACATTAGCAGCGTCTGATGTCTCCAATTCACGCACACACGCCGCTAGCGGACGCAGCGCACTCAGTACGTCAGTACTAGTGGTTTAACGTTCTCGAAAAAATGCGTTCATTTTCCACTTGCGTTGCGCAGCCGGACTTTTGTGCGACCGTACATCGTATATTGGCCGTCATTGCCCGGCATCTGCTGCTAGCACGGCCGTGATTAAGTGCGCCAGAACGCGCGTTCGCACTGCCTCAGTCTGACCCTAGCCTATCAGGGGGTCCTATCAGGGGGGCTCACTGATTTGTAGCAGATTTCTGCGAATTGTAATTTGTGTCTTGTCACTGGCACCCATGAGGGGGTCTCACTGATTTATAGGAGGTTTCTGGGAATTGTAATCTGTGTCTTCTCATTGCCAGCTATCAGGGGGTCCCACATACTTCTAGCAGATTTCTGGGAATTGTAATCTGTGTCTTGTCACTGGCTGCCAGCTATCAGGGTGTCTCACTGAGTTATACCAGAGTTCTGGAAATCTTTAATCTTTATACCAGAGTTGAATCAGAGTTCTGTATATATTTAATCTATATATCACTCACCATGTCAGAAAGACCAAAAAGGACAGGCAGACGCTCCCAGACACAGATAAGAGGGCAAGCAGCCTCTGTGTCGGGAGGCTGTGCCTCTGGTCATCGTGGACGTGGTGCATCCTCTGCAGGGGCACGCTTGTCCTTTCTAACTGGTGCTGGCTGTCTTAAGCAGCAGCAACATACAGAGGATTTGGTGGATTGGCTAACCAGGCCATCCTCATCCTCCGAGTCCTCTGCCAGCCAGGTTTGTAGTGCTTTACAGTCCACCTCCGCTGCCAAAGCATCTAATGGGTTACAGCTGATCTTACACTAATGTACCAGCTTAGAGATTCACTATGGTCAAATCGGAAGAGTACTGGTTCCATGAACGATCACTACGAATACCGAAAATTCCGGTATGAATGCACAAAACAAGCAAAAATGGCCAAAGCCCATTACTTCAATGAAAATCTAAACCATAACATATCAAACCCTAGAAACTTTTGGAGAACCATAAGCAACATACAAGCACCCCCAGTTCACTCCCAGCCAGCTGCTGTCAAAGTAAACAACCAAACCCTGCAACACCCCCTAGATGTAGCAAATGCCTTTAATGATTATTTTGTTCGATGCGCCACCACTTTGATTGCCAAGATAGGAAATGACATGCAATCAGAGAGGCCTCATGCAGGTCAGGCCCCTCCAACTGTGCAAAGTCCCTGTATCAGAGAGGAATTCAGTTTTAGACCAGTGCCTGTCAGTGTCGTTACTAAACTTCTCCGTAAGCAAAAAATGAAATACCAGTCTGGACCTGATCAAATACCAGCAATGCTGCTGAAAATCAGTGCGCCAGCAATTGCAAATCCTGTCACAACCCTAATAAATGAATCGATGGCTACTAGATACATACCCAAGCTCTGGAAGACTGCAAGAGTGGTACCTATCCATAAAAGTGGTGACAGTACTTTGGTATCCAACTACCGTCCGATATCGTTGCTCCCTGTAATGTCAAAAGTCTTGGAAAAATGTGTCTACACACAATTACGTGATTATTATCAATATTGGAACTACTTAACCCCGGATCAATCAGGCTTTCGTCCAAATCACTCAACTACAACCGCCCTTTTAAAAGTCTGCAATGATATCCAAGCTGGGATGGAACAAGGAAACCTAACTGGAGCCATCTTCCTTGATTTTGCCAAGGCCTTTGACACGGTAGACCATGGCATCTTGTTAGAAAAACTTAAAAACTCTGGCATTGGTGATCGCACGCTAACCTGGTTTCAATCATATGTATCCGACCGATCACAATATGTGTCAATTTCTGGCAGCTCCTCGCTCCCAGTCACGTGCGGTGTACCCCAAGGCTCAATACTAGGCCCCCTGCTATTCACAATAGTCATAAATGATCTGCCCAACGTCTGCAAAGCCTCAACTGTACATATGTACGCAGACGACACTGTAATCTATACCAGCAAACCAAATCTCCCGCAGCTGGAGGCCGTGCTGCAAGAACAATTCACAGAGGTAGAAAAGTGGATCAAACACAACAAACTTTTATTAAATACTGACAAAACTGTAACGATGCTCTTTGGAACAGCACCTAAACTACACAAATTGCAAAATCCTCATCTATGTGTTGGGACAAAATCAAATGGCACGCTGACCACAGTCACTTCTCTCAAATATCTAGGTATGTGGTTGGACCCTAATCTATCCTTTGGCCCCCACATCGAAAAACTCTCATCTAAACTTTACCCCAAACTAGGTGCCCTGTACAGAAACAAATCCTGCCTGAGTCCCGCGGTAAGAAAGCAGATTGTACAACAAATGCTTATGCCGGCTATTGATTACGGAGATGTAGTGTATGCAGCGGCCCCACAAACACACCTTCAGAAACTTACTACATTGTATAACTCCTTCTGCCGCTTTGCATTACAATGTAATTACATGACCCACCATTGTGACATGTTAAAAGAGCTAAACTGGCCATCGCTGGAGTCTAAACGCACCCTTCACCTTTCCAGCCTGGTGTTTAAGAGCATTTCTGGGAAGCTGCCACCCTACCTGAATAGACTGCTTCCGCCAGCAGCTCCCTCATCCTATAACCTCCGATCCAGGACCAGCACCTTACTTGCAATACCACAATACAAAAAGACAGTGGCTCGGTCCTCCTTTTCCTACAGAGCACCACAATTATGGAATAACCTCCCAGACACCATCAAATCTTCCCCCAGTCTTAAGTCACTCAAGAGCTCCTTACTAACATTCCTCAATACAGAATGCACCTGTAAACATGTAACCTAGTGACTATATTTCCTACATATTTATTTTCTGTTAATCTGTATATTTGTGTTTTTGTTTTTTTTAATATCTTGCATTGTATTACTTTGTATTTCTGTAACTGTAACACTTCAATGTTCTTGAACCCAGGACATACTTGAAAACGGGAGAAATCTCAATGTATCCTTCCTGGTAAAATCCTTTATAAATAAATAAATAATGCAGCCTCCATGTCCACAGCTACTCCTGCTCACTATCACACACGGAGGAGTCAGCTGAATTGTTTGACTAGAATGACAGTGACATGCTGCTTGAGGATGCCCAGCAAGTACAGTGCTCTGATTCAATCTCTGAGGTTGAGGAAGGGAGTATAATCAACCTAGAGGAAGGGGGTGCCAGTGATGACATACAAATAACTGCCACTCATGTTGTCCCAGCAGCTGCAGCATACTGCCAAGTTGGCTCCAGTGACAAGGAGATAGGGGGTGATGACAATGATGATGAGGTCACTGACTCCACCTGGGTGCCTGATCGAACAGAGGAGTCAAGTGAGGAGGAGGAGGCACAACAAACACGAGGCACAACGTCCTCTATGACCAACTGTAGCACTAGCCAGTCCAAGGCATCAGATGTCAGAGCTGCTCAGGTGCAGAGCGCTGTTGTCTCAAAGCAAACATCCAGGAACTCTGCTGTCTGGGAGTTCTTTAAGAAATGTGCAGCAGACCCCACCGTTGCTATTTGTAATCTATGTCAGATGAGGCTCAAGCGTGGGAAAGACACCAGACGCTTGGGTACCACGTGCTTGAGGCGACATATGACCACCTGCCACGCATCCCGTTGGCGCAAAACTTTGCGTAGGTCCTCCTCCTCATCTGTCTCTACCCCTACTGTATGTCCTGCCATGTCATTGCCTACAACCTCCACTAACCGGGATGATGCTACAGTAATGGATGTACCAGGTCCTTCCTCACAATGTGACAGCATCCCATCAGCTGAAGATTTACGCAGTCAGATTATGTTGCCCCAGCTGCTGCCGCGTAAGAAAAAATATTGTCCCAACCATCCCCAAGCACAGCGTCTAAATGCCAGCTTAGCAAAATTACTCGCATTGCAGCTGCTGCCTTTCCAGCTGGTGGACTCTTCCCTTCCGTGAATTTGCTGAATGTGCTGTACCACAGGGGCATGTTCCAAAACATCATTACTTTTCACGGAAAGCCATTCCAGCACTATACCAGCACGTGGAAGACAATGTTATTGAGTCATTGGGAAAGGCAGTCAGCAGCAAGGCGCATGTGACTTTAGACACGTGGTCCAGCAAGCATGGACAGGATCGTTACATTTCCTTCACGGCACACTGGGTAACTCTGATTGCAGCTGGGAGGGATCCAAGACAGGGCTCTATGCTGGAGCTTGTTCATCCACCACGCCTCCAGAAAGCTGCTTGTATGAGGTCTGACTGCTCCACCACCACCTCTCCCTCTTCCTCCTCCTCCTGTGTCTCTGGTGAAGTGGCAGTTAAACCGACGCCTGACAGGGGCTACGCAATGGCTCAAGCAAAAAGATGCCATAATGTGCTTGAGCTGGTTTGTTTAGGGGACAGGAGCCACACCGGGCCAGAAATTCTGTCAGCTCTGCAGGGGCAGGTGCAGAGATGGTTAACACCACACCAGCTTCAGCTGGGAATGGTCATCTGTGATAATGGCAGCAACCTTCTCTCCGCCCTATGCCAGGGTAAGTTGACGCATGTACCATGCCTAGCACACGTCCTAAATCTGGTGGTACAGCGTTTCCTAAACAAGTACCCAGGGCTGGCAGAGTTTCTCAGCCAGGCCAGGAAAGTCTGCAGCCACTTCAGACGGTCATTCCCAGCAAGTGTTTGCCTGGCAGAAATTCAAAGAGAATTCCACCTTCCCACAAACCGTCTGATTTGTGACATGCCCACCAGGATCTCGACATTAGCAATGCTGCAGCGTCTGCACAAGCAGCAGAGGGCCATCAACGAGTACCTGTGTGAGTATGGTACAAGGACAGGTTCAGGTCAACTTGGTTTCCCCCCCCGCCGCAGTGGCTGATCAAGGATGCATGCACTGTACTGTCACCATTTGAGGAGGCAACGAGGATGGTGAGCAGGGACAGTGCATGCATCAGTGACACAATTCCTTTAGTGTTCCTGCTGGAGCACACTCTGCAGGGAATTATAGATGTGGCTCTAGAGGCAGAGCAGCGGGAGGAAGTGGAGGCCTTCCCTAACTCTGAAGGCCCCAGTCTTTCCGCAGACAGCATTCCAGCGGGTCCTCCTCAATTCAGAAAGGAGGAGGATGAGGAGGAGGAATATTTAAGTAGTGGGGGCATTGAAGGTGGGGATTCCTCAAGGGAGGGTTTTGTGTGCCCAGAAACAAGGACTAGTACGTGGCTGGGAGGAGGAAGTGCACAATGGGGTCATCCTCCTCATTGACCAGGAAGACTCGGAAGCTAATGCCACCTCCAACCTACACTGCATGGGCTCCCTTATCCTGCAAAGTCTGCTAAAGGACCACAGGATTCGTGCTATCAAGGAGAGGGATCATTACTGGTTGGCAAGCCTTCTTGATCCACGATACAAGGGTAAAGTTGCAGAGCTCATCCTGTTGCCAGTAGTAAATCAAGGTGTGGAAATCAAGGTACTACAGCCTTTCCTGCTGTCTGTGTTCAAGAATCTGTCCTATAGGATCCAAATAAACGCTACTCCAGGGTAGCGCCGTTACCGCTACCGTTACATTACGTCAGTTCCAACATGGATTCGACAGATTTAATCATGGTTATGTCCAAGCTTGGTGAGATCATTGCTAAACGGGACAAGCAGCTTGCTAACCGAGAGAAGCTGGCTCACCGCAGGGACCAATTTATTCAGGCTTTGAGCCTATTTATTAATGGTTCCTCTCTTGGTGTGACTGCTGCTGAAGCAGCCCATGTGTTGTTGAAAACACCCTTATGTTTTGAGGGTACTTCTGGTTCTGCAGGAATTCTCCTGCAATCTGGCGGCGAGGCCGCGCTCATGCAATCTGGTTCTGCAGGAACGCTCCTGCAATCTGGTGGCAAGGCCGCGCTTATGCATTCTGGTGGCAAGGTCGCGGAGTCTGTGCCAAGCAGTGGTTTTGCTGTGCCCACGTCCCACAGTAGGATCACTGAGGCCGGGGCCCAGTTTTAGTTAGGACCTCCAATACTGTCCAGGCCTAGGAGAACCCTCCTTAGGGTAACCAGGTCTGAAAAAGTGGTACCTGAGACTCATGATCTGGTTGACTCTGTATCTTGTGACAAGGCCGCAAACCTCATGTCCAGCGGTGTGACCGCAAACCTCATGTCCGGCGGTGTGACCACAAACCTCATGTCCGGCGGAGTGACTGCAAACTTCAAATGTGGCAGGAAGGCTGCGGCGTTTGTGCCAAGCAGTGGTTCTGCTGTGCCTATGTCCCACAGTAATGTCACTGAGACCAGGTCCCAGTCTGAGTTAGGACCTCCAATACTGTCCGGGCCTAGGAGAACCCTCTTTAGGTTAACCAGGTCTGAGAAAGAGGTACCTGAGACTCACGAACTGGCTGCATCTTTATCTGGCGGTGTGACCGCACTGCTCAAGTCTGGCAACAATGCCGCACTGTTAAAGTCTACTGGCGACGATGCCGCACTGTTCAAGTCTACTGGCAGCGATGCTGCACTGTTCAAGCCTACTGGCGGTGATGCCGCACTGTTCAAGTCTACTGGCGGCGATGCCGTACTGTTCAAGTCTACTGGCGGCAATGCCACACTGTTCAAGTCTACTGGCGGCGATGCCGCACTGTTCAAGTCTGCTGGCAACGATGCCACACTGTTCAAGTCTGCTGGCGGCGATGCCGCACTGTTCAAGTCTGCTGGCGGTGATGCCGCACTGTTCAAGTCTGCTGGCGGCGATGCCGCACTGTTCAAGTCTGCTGGTGGCAATGCCGCACTGTTCATGTCTGCTTACGTGGCCACAGCTCCTCCGTCATCTGCAGAGGTACCCATGGGGTACAGTGACCTCAAGGTGGTCTTTCACCGAGGGAAGTCTGACCTGTTTCTAGCCATCAGGACCCAGGCACCTCGTCTGGTTCGCCAGCTTCAGGTGGTCCATCCTTCTGCGCCTGGGGGTCGTCCGGAGGCCGACCATAGATAGGGGAGTGGGGTTACATCCTTGGCCCTCGCAGCGCTTCCTGGGGGGTCAGGGCACCAGGTGGCATCGCTGGCTAGCCTGTTGCCAGTAGTAAGGGCTGGCAAAATGGCATCTGAGGGGGCGGAGCTAAGCATAAATTCAAGGAGCCATCAGCCTTTAAAAGAGGCTGAGAGAAGGTGCTCCTTGAACTGTCGTGGGAGTATTTGGAGTGGAGTCCTAGTTCTTGCTTTTCATGTTATTGAGTAGTTTGAGGATCTGTGGTTTCTAGTTCTAGTTCATGTCTCTGTTATTTCTAGTTCATGTATCTTGATTTACAGTTCATGTATTCGAGTTTCATGTTCATGTATCTGAGTTTCTAGTCTGGTTTTTCTGGTTTATGTTTTCATGTCTGTTTGTCTGTCTTTGCTATACAGAAGCCTATCAATGATAGTAGGTCTGCCTGCAGGCTATTGAACTTTGTGTTCCCCCTCTGTTTAGCTAAGTTCATGTTTCTGAGTATATTCTGTTTCTAGTCTGGTTTTCTGGTTCATGTTTTCATGTCTGTTTGTCTGGTTTCAAGGCAGTGGCGGAAGTACCAGGGTCGCAGCGGTCGCAGTTGCGACCGGGCCCTGGCATTCTGCCACTGGAGGGGGCCCAGCGCCGCCGCCAGATTCCGGCAATCAGCGCCGGAATCTGGGAGCCACGCACTGGCCGTCCCTCTCCCTGCGAGCGGCCGCTGACATGCAGCTTGGCCACTCACGTGGGATGGGAACCACCTGACCGGCACACGAGATCCTCTCGCGAGACCTCTGCGCTGGTCAGGTGGTTTCCGGCGAGCAGCCAAGATGCATGCTTCCAACGGCCACTCGCCTCCGAGAAGAACAGAACGCTGGCGGAGCCTGCCCTGGGGCCAGCAGAGGTGAGAGCTGGGGGCCATATATACCCATGAGACCTGGGGCCATATATACCCATGAGAGCTGGGGGCCATATATACCCATGAGACCTGGGGCCATATATACCCATGAGAGCTGGGGGCCATATATACCCATGAGACCTGGGGCCACATATACCCATGAGAGCTGGGGGCCACATATACCCAAGAGACCTGGGGCCACATATACCCATGAGAGCTGGGGGCCACATATACCCATGAGACCTGGGGGGCATATATACCCATGAGAGCTGGGGGCCATATATACCCATGAGAGCTGGGGGCCATATATACCCAGGTGAGCTGGGGGCAATATATAACCATGTGAGCTGGGGGCAATACTATCTTTTTTTATTTTGCATGGAAAAAAAAAGTAAAAATATAGATTTTTTGGGGGGGAGGGGGGGCCCTTCGTGGATTCTTGCACCGGGGCCCTCAGGTTTCTAGTTACGCCACTGTTTCAAGGCCTTCTCTCAAGGCATCCAGTTTTGTGTCTAGATCAGTGTCATGTTTGTTCCTAGTTTTAGGTATCCTGTCTAGTATATGTTTCCTTGTTTGCTATACAGAATCCAATCTTAGATTGTAGGCCTTCCCTACAGGCTAATGAACACAAGTGTTCCCCCTCTGTATAGCTGAGTACATACAGTATATCCAATCTTAGATTGTAGGCCTTCCCTGCAGGCTAATGAACCCAAGTGTTCCCGCTCTGTATGTCTCATAAGTAGGTCTTGCATCAGCACTCTTATTCATGTTTTTGTATCATGTTATGTCTATGTGTCAGGACACAGATAGTTAATGTGTTTCCACCCAGGGACCTCCTGGCCACGAAGCCACTTGGTGCTGAGGAGTTAATTAGGTTTATTGTAGTACCTCCCTGGTGTGGGAATCAAGGTATTACAGCCTTTCTTGCTGTCTGTGTTTCCAATATCTGTATCTAGGTATTGTGTGACTGCCCTGCAGTCCGCACAACTCATGTATCATTGAGATCCAGCAATCTTGTTCACGTCTGTTCATGTATCACGTCAAGTCTATGTATCTGTACACAGATAGTTCATGTGTTTACACCCAGCAACCTCCTGGCCACGAAGCCATTGGAGCTGAGGTGATAATTAGGTTTCTTGTAGTACCTCCCTGGTGTGGGAATCAAGGTACTACAGCCTTTCCTGCTGTCTGTGTTCAAGAATTTGTCCTATAGGATCCAAATAAACGCTACTCCAGGGTAGCGCCATTACCGCTACCGTTACATTGTGTAACACCTTTCCAGGCACTGGTAGGTTACCAAGTGATGACAGAGGTGCTTCTGAGCCTGCGGATGATCAGAGGAATAGTGGTGAAGGCCGGGGCCGCTTGACTGATGCCTTTTAATTTTTTTTAGTCCACGACGCCCAGAGCCGTCAAATGTGGACACCCATTGCCAGCATCTTCACCATATGGTGCGGGACTACCTAGGGGCAAGGGCAGACCTGGATACCTTTCCAGCAGATGATCCACTGGCTTACTGGGTGTTGCGATTGGATCACTGGCCAGAACTTAGCCAATATGCTATGCAGCTACTAGGTTGCCCTTCATCCAGCGTGCTTTCTGAAAGGACGTTCAGTGCCGCTGGAGGTTTTGTCACAGACAAGAGAGTGCGTCTGTCCACCGACTCTGTAGACCGGCTGACATTTATAAAAATGAATCAGTCCTGGATCAGCAGCTATCAATCCCCTGATGCTGACGTAACGGAATAGATCGGGGATGTCTTCTGCATTCACAAAACCTCCAGCACTGAACTCTTCCACAATACCACAAAAGGGTTACGGTGTGAAGGCACTTGCTGCCACCAAAGGCACAATATTTGAGTGCACTGACGCCTTTACCAGATTCATATCTTTTTAATATAGGACCGCATGGTCCATCCCTGCACTCTTCCACAATACCAGAGGGGTTACTGTATGATGGCACTTGCAGGCCTGGCACCAAAGGCACAATATTTGAGTGCACTGACGCCTTTACCAGATTCATATCTTTTTAATATAGGACCGCATGGTCCACCCCTGCACTCTTCCACAATACCACAGAGGGGTTACGGTGTGACGGCACTGTTGCCGACGCTAAAGGCACAATTTTAAAGCACCTATTGTTACTTTCATCCAAAGCCTGCATAAGTTTCACCATAATTTAGCCAAAAAATCACTAAACTTTTTCTGCGCGTCCTAAAATGTCTTTTCATACAGGCTGCCGCACCAAGCAGTTGTTTATGAATAGATTAAAGGAAAAGCATTTACCGTCATTTGAAACGTCATTTTTTTGTTTTTAAATGTTTCTATACATCCTAGAAATCCGCCACTTCACGGGCAGGTTATGGGGACCTCCTAGGCACGATATTTGAAGGAATTTTTCGTTTTTATTTTTAACCCTTATTTCATGGAAAACTCACTGTCCCTTTAAAAACGTTTTTTTTTTTTACTTTTTGTCCTTGTTTCCTGTCCCCCAGGGCACTACCTGGACCCCCATACACCTTTTATGGCAAATATCTAGCATATATGCCCTCTTGGAGGGCACTCTAAAAATCGAACTTTGAGTCCCATTGACTTGTATTGAGTTCGTGTTCGAATTCGAACTTTTGAAAAGTTCGAGTTCGAATGCGAACCGAACTCGGGGGTGTTCGGCTCATCCCCAATCCTGCCCCCTGTCACTGCACTGAAAGCTACAGGTTCGATGGAAGCTGTTAGCTGTCAGTACTGGACCAGCATCAAGGGAAGCTGTCTCTGGTTTAAAACGTAAGTGACTCTCAATGCTAAAAAAGGAAGTTCCCACCTCCATTTGGAAGGCTTTCAATTTGCAGCAGCTGGATAGCCTTCTTGGGAATGGGGTCTCCAAACATATAGGGAAGGGGCCTATCACCTCCTTAACGCTAGCTTCTGTTGAATCAGTTAGCTGTAACCCCCCCCTCCCCAAAAAAAAAACCCTCACATGCTCACCTCTCATCCCGAAGCGAGAATGGCGGCCCGATCCACCACTTCTTTTTTTTTTTTTTTTTTTTTTTTTTTTTGCATAAAAAGTTTTTATTTTCAAAAAGGACAAAAGACAATATACAAAACATAAGAGGGAAAGTTTGACATAAAATACAAGAAACAACAAAAAAAAACAAGGAAAAGGTGTCACAACTGAAGCAATCATTCAACATACCCATATTGTAATATGAATTTCTTCGAGGGTCAAGCAGAGTGCTTGTAATCGCAATAGAGAGTGACTCCCCTGCGGTCAATGGCCGTGTCCCACCCCACCCCTGAGGAAAAACAGGGGGGGAGGGGAGCCAAAACAAATACGTCCCCTGTGCCCCACAGTATTGGGGTATCACTCCTAGACTCATGAGGACCAGAAAACTTGTGGGTAGGGGCGAGGTTAACGCATAATCAGGGGGGCTAATAAATCGAACGACTAACAAGGACTAACTCCAAATAACACGAAACTGGAACAGACACACATTGACCAATAGACAATAAAACAAAAAAGTAAGTGGTACAGACCCAATGAAGATAAAGGGAACGGGGAGGCATTGAGAAAAGTAACCCAAGATACCAAGAAACGGAGAAACGAAGCGAAGATCAGAAAGAGGGAAGCAGAAGGAAAGTAAGTAGAGAGAGAGGGGAGAAGGGCCAGAAGAGAGGTAGACAAAGGACAGCGTACCAAGGCCCAGGCTACCCCCAGGGACAGGCCGAAGTACTCCTCACTCCGAAAAGGGAAGTCAAGAACTCCCAGCTAAGAAGCCCATCAATCCGTGCGCAGGAATAGCCTACCCAGGGTCGTGGGCCTCCTGAAGCCACTCCGTGCATTTAGAAGAAGATACAAACTCCGACCAATAATACCAGGTACGGCGGAAAATCTCGTCCCATCTGTCTGCAGGATGCAGTAACTGCTCCGCCGACCTGATGAGCTCCATCCGTAATAGTACTTCGCGTAAAGGAGGCGTGTGATCGGATTTCCAAAATAGAGGTGGCACTGACCTCGCCGCCAGTAACAGTCGGGGCAAGATAGAACGTTTAAACGACTTATATGACAAATCTATCTGGCCAAGCAAAAACAACCTAGGATCTAAGGCCAAATCCATGTTTGTCAAGTGACAAGCCAGCTTCCGTACAGCTTCCCAGAAAGGATGAATGCGCGAGCAAGACCACCACATATGGAGGTATGTGCCTCGATCCAAATTACATCTCCAGCAGACATCAGTGGCTGAGGTACAGAAACGTGCCGTCTGCACCGGAGAAGTATACCACAGCGAAATCAATTTATAAGAGGACTCTCGGAATCTGGAAACCGGGGAGTCCGATGCAACAAAATAGAACGTCTTTGCCCAGTGTCTCTCGGGTAGATTGTCCCCTAACATGTCATCCCATTTTCCTACAAATGAGGGCAGATCGGCTGAAAAAGCTTGTAGCATGGAGTATAAAGTGGAGAGACTGCGCGTCAGTGTAATTCCCGACACACAATATTTTTCAAACTGAGTGAGCTGCCTCAGAAGACCGGTTTTATCAGGTAGAGAACATAAAAAGGAGCGCAATTGTGCATAGTTGAAGGATTCCGCAAACGTAGGTGCTGGATTCCCCTGTCCCCCCCCCCCAGCGGTATCCATTGCCCATCTGCGAATAGATGATGCGCCCGGAGACATGACGAGGTAGTGAAGCGAAGGCGCACAGAGGCACAGACCCCACTCGGGAGCGCTGGGTTGTGTGACAAGGGAAGCAGAGGCGAGGGAGAGGGCGAAAGTGCAAAAAGGGGGCGGGCCCGAAGCCAATATCTGAGTGTACATCCCACCGCAGGAGCCCGTCTGGAAGACAAGGGCACATGTCGCTGGAGGAGCCACGGCAACGCCCAGAGGGGGCACTCCGCAAGCGCCCATTCCATGTCCAGCCATCTACGGGTAGAACCCTGATCCATCCAATCCATCAGTCTAGTTAGGTGGTTGGCGAACAGATATAATCCTAGATCAGGCAAAGCCAAGCCTCCGGAGGAGGTAGGTCTACACATGGTCGTAAATTTAAGGCGGGGCCGTTTACCAGCCCAAACAAAATTCAAGAACAATTTCCGCACCTCCGCGAGCCAGCCTCTAGGAACCTGCAGAGGGATGGTCTGGACAAGGTAGAGAAGGCGGGGCAAGGCGTTCATCTTTAGAACCCCAACCCTACCCAGCCATGAGAGATATTTAGAGGACCAGCCTCTCATGTCCTGGCGTATAACCGATAAAATAGGCAGGAAATTAAGGGAAGGGATCTTACTGACATCCGCGTGAAGCCATATGCCCAAGTAACGTAGTTTTTCCGTACACCACCTGAATGGGAATCGGTGTTTAAGCACTACCCTGTCAGTATCCTGCAGGGAAATATTCAAGATCTCTGACTTATTCATGTTGATTTTAAGTCCCGACAGTGCTCCATAAGTATCTAGCTCTGTTACAACTTCTTGAAGGGAGACCACTGGGTTTGTGAGCATAAAAAGTAAATCGTCCGCATAAGCCGAGACCTTGTGATTGAGGGAGTGGCCACGGATGCCAGTGATCAATGGATTAAGGCGAATAGAAGACAGCAGGGGCTCCAGTGTGAGTGCAAAGCGCAGAGGCGAGAGCGGACAACCTTGCCGAGTTCCGTTCCGGACTTGGAAACTATCTGTAAGAGCACCATTTACCCTAACCCTCGCCGTTGGGTCATCGTAAATAGCATCGATCCAGGAGAGAAAGGTGGCATCCAGCCCGAACTTAGCTAATGTCAGCCTCATGAATGGCCACAGCACTCGGTCGAAGGCCTTTTCAGCATCCGTGGACAGCAGAAGGACCGGGCTCGACCCACGATGAGCTAGGCTAATAGCGTTAAGTACCCGGGTTGTAGCATCCCTGGCCTCCCTACCGGGTATAAATCCTACCTGATCGGGGTCTATCAGGCGAGGCAAACAATCATGCAATCGAGTGGCCAAAATGCGCGTCAGGAGCTTCAGATCACAATTCAACAGAGATATCGGGCGGTAACTGGCACAAAGTAACGGGTCCTTCTCTGGCTTGGGCAATAGTGAGATAGAGGCTGCTAAAGTGGCCTGATGGAGGCGAGCGCCATCAGTCACTGCATTGAAAGTGGAGAGCCAATGTGGGGCCAGAGTATCTCTAAAGCTTTTATAATATTCCGAAGGAAACCCATCCGGCCCAGGGCTTTTATTGTTCTTGGACACCTTTATAGCCTCCTGAAGCTCCTCCATTGTAATGGGGCGGCTCATTGCTTCAGATTCCGCTCGGGTCAGGGTATGTGAGACAGTGCGGTCTAAATATTGCTGGATCAAGGACGTCTCCGGTGCCGACCCGTTATCTGCTCGAATGTTGTACAAGGCCTGGAAAAAGTTGCGAAATTCAGTAGCAATACGGGCTGGGTGTGAGGTAATCTCAGAGGCCGAGATACGGATACGTGGAATGTACGCTCTCTGACGACGTACCCTAAGCTGTTGTGCTAGGAGGCGGCCGGGTTTGTTCTCATGGAGCGCAAAGAAGGCCCTGGATTTAAGGGCCTGCAATTTAAGATCTGCGTTCAGGTGGTCTGCCAAAGATTGGCGGGCTCGCAAGAGGCGCTGAAAAACCTCGGTTGTTCCCGTGGCGATATGTTCGTCTTGAAGCTGCTGAACATCAGCGAGCAATGTCTGGAGAAGTGCTTTATTCCGTCTCTTGAGTGCCGTACCACGACTAATGAAGAACCCACGGATGCAAGCCTTATGGGCTTCCC
Organism: Leptobrachium leishanense; assembly: GCA_009667805.1. Taxonomy (NCBI): domain Eukaryota; kingdom Metazoa; phylum Chordata; class Amphibia; order Anura; family Megophryidae; genus Leptobrachium; species Leptobrachium leishanense. Next base: position 77,934,368 of record CM019063.1, read on the forward strand.
AAATTGTGGGGAGGGGGACATCAGGTGTAACGTTGTCTTGAAAAAAGTTAGATAGGAGCGTTTGCGCATCTGAGAGAACCTGCGGGTCAGATAAAAGCGAGACATTGAGCCGCCAATTACGCTCTTTGGGCGCACATAATGGCGAAGAGACTGTGACAGAGACCGCAGCATGATCTGACCAGGTGCGAACCGCTATTCCCGAATCCCTGACCAAAGAGAGCACATGTGGAGACATGAAAAAATAGTCCAACCTGGAGTAAGAGGAGTGGGCTGCCGAATAAAACGAAAAGTCCCGTTCCCGGCCGTGAAACGCCCTCCAGACATCCACCAGCTGATATGAATCTAATAAGCGGCGCATCTGGCGATGCAAACTATCTGGGATAGATGATACCCCGCTCGAGGTATCCAGGTGTGGATCCAAAGGGACGTTAAAGTCCCCTGCTAAAATCAGAAGACCCTCCTGGAAGGCTGCCAGTTTACGAAGAATGCCTGAAAGGCAACGACATTGTGATTTATTTGGCAAGTACACGGAAGCGAACGTGTATGACTCCCCCGCTATCGTGCCCTTAGTAAAAAGGAACCGTCCCTCCTCATCTCGGCATGTCTCAGTCTCCACAAAAGGAACATCTGCCGCAAAGATGATGGCTGAGCCCCTGGACTTTCCACCAGCGTAATTACTATAAAAACCCAAAGGAAAATTACGATCAGCTAGAGTAAGGGCAGAATCCCCGCGAAAATGTGTCTCCTGAATGAAAATCACCGAAGCTCGAAGAGCTCTCAGTTCCCGCAAAATCTGACGTCGCTTCTCAGGAGTATTCAAGCCCCGCACGTTGTAAGAAAGCAAGCTGAGCGGCCTATCCCTGTAAGCAGCCATTGGGGAGGGCAGTTAGAGGCAGAGAAGAGAAAGAGGGAGCAAGGTAAGGGAAAAGTAAGAGATGAGAGAGAAGAAGAGAGGAAGGGAAAGAAAAAGGTGAAAAAGAGAGAAGAGAGCAAGAGAGGAGAGAAGAAAGAAAGAAAGAGAGGAGAAGGGAGTAAGAAGAAAAGAGAGGAAGGAGAGAAGAAGAGGAGAGGGGAAGAAAAAAAAAAAAAAAAACACAACACACAAAAACAAAAACGCACAAACACAAAAACGCACAAACACAAAAATCTGAGGGAAGTGGTGAACCTAGAGAATAAAGGTTAGGGATGTGAAAAAACACTACCCTAAATGGTCCTCTAGGGAGAAATACACCAATCCTCGTGGGGGTGGATCAATCAACCGGTCTGCAGCCGCAGACGAACTAGATGAATCAATCCCAGAACAATCCCACAATCCCAACACATGTTATTCAAAAAATAGCAACATAACAAGGCAACAAGGCAGTATCGTAAATTTAACAAGTGATCCCGACCGACAAATCAAAGAGCATGGAGAGAGGAGGAAAAAAAAAAAAAAAAAAAAACACACACAAAATCAATTAAACAAAGCCGGCTGCTGAAGGGCATAGTTATGCATAAAGGTCCCGCATATATTTCCGATGAGCGAGTTTTCCTTTGTTTTGTCCCTTTTCCCCTCAAACACCCCCGCTATCAAGAAATTTCAAATACAGTCCTCAGATGTTTAAACTGTAACCTCCCGCCGAAGTATCCCCCATTCTGCTACTGACAAAGAATAATGAACATCGACATTAGGTGCCCCCTACCCTGATTATACAACTTGTTCTCAAAGCGTTCTTTCTGTTTATCGATCCTGTCCCTCCCCCCCTTCCTCTCCCTGTTCCCTTCCCCCTCCTTTTCCTTTTCCCTTTTTTTTCCCCCTCTTTTTTAATCATCTTTTTTCTTTTTCTTTTTTTTTTTTTTTCCTTTTTTTCTCCTTTTTTTTTGTTTTTTTTCTTTCCCCCCCCCCTTCCTTCTCCCCCCCCCTCCCTTCCCTCCTTTTCTCCCCTCCCCCTGTCCCCCCCTTTCCCTCCCACCCAAACCAGGTGTGCAGCCAAAGGCGGCGTCAGTAGTGCAAAAAAAAAACGTCCGATAAATCAAGGAGATGATGTCAAATCGGCCGGATTTATAGTAACGAGGAAAGAACCATGTTTGCCCGAAAGGAGTGAAAAATTATCAAGCATCAGCAGCCATGGGGAACCATATAAACAGGGGGGGAGGGAAAAAAGGGTAATAATATACAAACATCATGCTTATTCTCCTCCATTCAGGGCTATAAACATAATATAACAACCAACGAACAGCCCTCCGACATGGCGACGGAGCTGCAGAATACACAGATCAACGCCAGGTTTCGTGGTTCGGCACAGAAGACACTGGATGGCTTAAAGGCAAAAGATACGGACCCCTCTCTCCTTCCGCCCAAGCCATCGTCCAGCGTATAACCTATGTAGTATGCCTCATCTTCGTGCCACGTGGGCGGAAGTCATGCGAAACAAGGCAAGGGTAATTGGGAAGCTGAGGGCGCGAAAAGCAATCCAGCATGGCCAAACGTCTGCTTCCTCGACCAAACCCTGTATACCGTTCAGTGAAACCTGGCCATGTAACTGGGTAGAGTAAACGTGAACAAAGTCAAGTAAGAAGGACCGCAAAATATAATATGAGGAAGAGAGAAAAAAAAAAAAAAAAAAGGAGAAGAGAATTTCCATGCCCAGAGTCTGTGTCCCGGGAACAAGATGTCCTTTGGGCTCAGGCCTCGACTCAGGCCTCCCTTAACTCGCCCTCATGAGTGACATTACTCCACGGCCAGAAAGAGATAACTTTCCTTGGGGCCTACAGTGCCCCATCGTCGTGCGGGACAGGTGCGACCCAATGTCTACGTCGGCTCTGGGATCTCCGCGGCCTAGATGCCATCTCCCTACCCTGGCCAGGGAGGGGGAACATTTCCCAATCAGGCACCCCCATATCCGGGAGGCCCAGAGCTGCGGTGAAACGCGGGACATCAGATGGCGTGCGTAGCAGGTGGGCAACGTTATCCACTCGGGCCGATAACGAGAACGGATAGCCCCATCTATATGGGATCTGTGCTTCGGATAAAGCTTGGGTCACGGGCCGCAATGCGCGCCTGGCTTGCAGCGTAGTGGGAGAGACATCATTAAAAATCTCAATAGTACCTCCATCGTAGGACCATGTGCGGCGGGCGCGAGCTTTCAAATAAATTGCTTCCTTCAGGGAAAAGTCAGCGAAGAAGCATATCAGGTCCCTCGGTGGCATCGTGGAAGATGCAGGAGGGGGCCGCAGAGCGCGGTGAGCGCGAGGTAGATCCGCTGCCGTCACCCGTTCAGAACCCAGGAGGTGATTAAAGAGGCCCGGTAGATAGATGTGCGCATCCGATACCTCCTCCGGTACTCCGCGGATACGGAGATTCTGCCTTCTGGACCTGTTATCCAGGTCATCAATGCGGCGCCAAACCTCGGAGTGCTGCAGTGAGCCAGTAATAGCTGCCTCGTGTGGCGTATTTGCCGCCTGCTCCAAGCGAGTCAGCCGCGCGTCCATTGTTGACACCTCCCCCCTCACCTCAGCGATGTCCTGCTGCAACTTCTCGCGCACCTCCGCTACCAGCGATTGTATATCTGCCCGTGTGGGCATGTCCGCAAGCAGTCGCTCAATCCGTTGCGTGGCCGCACCGAGGTCTGGGAGCGAGTATTCCGGGGAGGAGGCCGAGGACGCCATGTCCGAGGAGTCGTCGCCTCCTTGTGTTGTCGGTGGCTGGGGTCCGAAGTAGGCGTCCAATCTTCCCGTGGCCGATCTGCGTGGGGTCCCAGGGCGAGACTCAACAAGTTGAGGCCGTTTGCCACGACCCATACCGGGGTTTACCTTGCTATAAAAAGCGAATTTTTTGCGGGATTGTGAGGAGCTCAGGCACTACGCAGCCATCTTGGTTGAGCAGCAGACCACGCCCCCCCCCGATCCACCACTTCTGGCTGTCGGAGCAGAGTGAGACTAGGGGAAAAAAGTGCTCAGTCTCCATCTGCGATCACTCTGCCTACCTGCAGGATCTCGCGAGAGGCGAGATCCTGCCGGTCATGTGACCCGACAGCAGAAACCTCCATGGAGTCCTATGGACTCCATGGAGGGGTGCTCGCGGCGGCGCTTTAGTGCTGCCAATTATCCAGGAGTCTAACGGCTGCTATGGGGCAGGCTGTTGTACTCAGCGCCTACCCCGTAATCTACTGGTAAAACAGCGACGCTGAGGGGAGATTAGCGAACGCAAATCTTTCCACTTTCCATCCCCATTTTAGCTCAGGGCAGCCGATTGTGCCCATAATGTCTCACAATGCAAAAGCTTCTTGGGGATGTGGGAATACGGTTACCAGGTCGGCCATGTTTTCTTGGACACATATTACCATTTCATGCAGAGGTGGAGTACAGGGAAAGTAGAATTCATATGCTGCAGGAAGGAAATCAATGCAGGTAAGAAGAAAGGAATCCCAGGTGACCTGCCGTGTATGGATTATACAAGCTGCGGGTGGCAGTTTTCATGCACTGCCCCTCAGCATGATTAAATTAAGCGTGTCCAGGAGAACATGCGACCTGGCAACCCTATGTGGGAATAAAGGTAATTTTTAAAGACATTCCAAAAAATGAGGTAAACTATGCAGTGGTTAATTAACCCCTATGTGATTTACCCATTTATTTTTGCCTATTATGTCCCTTTAACATTGTTCAAGGGACTTTTGTTTGCTGTCCATAACTCCATTTTAATGATTATTAAGAAGTCTTGATTGTCTTGATAGATCATCATGTAGCTCTGGTTACATAATAACATTGTCATGAAGATTACACTTGACATTCTCATGTGATTTTCTAATATAGCTAGATCACTGCAGGGGGGGTTATACCGTAAGCCGTCAATTAGTAGGGAATTTGAAGGATATTTCACATTTAAAGAAATACTTTGAACCCCCCCACACCCAAAAAAGGAAAAAATCAATAGTATACAGAGGAAGTAGCTGGATACCAATTGAGGACGCCCTGTGTGTGCAGCACTGGCATGCATGCAGCCAATGGTTTGCATTCAACCAGCCAACTCCTTCTCAAACTACATCAGGTGTAGGGCCCTATTCCAAACTTGTCGGTAAAATGGAGACGGTAAACAGGAGAATCTGTGCCTGCAGATTATCCTTCCCGTCTCTATTTTACTTTCTGTATTCCAGGGTAGGTGCTTTGGTGGCGCCTAGCCCCGGAATGATGCAAGGCTGCCAGACACTGGCCACGGTGCAGCTCGCCACTGCGAGTATCGGCTCCTGGAGTCCAAAGAACTGCATGGAGCCTTGTGCGTCCCAGATGCGAGCAAGCTCTTGCAAAATCGCACAGCGCCGTGGAGAAATCGCAGAGGGAAACTAGGAACTATTTATTCCCAGTCTCACTCTGCTGCCGGCGAGAGGAAGTGGCGGATCACGCTGCCCTCTCCACCGGGGATGAGAGGCGAGTATGGGATTTAATTGGGGGGAGGAGTTTACAGTCACCAGCCATTTAAATTAATAAATTGTGCATGGTGGCTAGGGTGTTTCTCTAAAGCCAACATAACGTTAATAGATTTATTTTCCACCAATTTTTGTATTCCTTCAGCTCAACCACCCTGGACTAAAATGTGGTGATTTCTGGCAAATCTAACCTTACGTAACGTTACCATAGCGTTACTTCTAGATGAATAACCCCTGGATTTATTATAGGAAACTCAATCCTTTTTTTTAACTCCCCAGTCTGCCATCGATACCTTACAGGTAATTGAAAACCGACAAGAAAACCTTTTGGCAAGAAGTCTTGACACGTCACTAGATGCAGGTGAGAACATTTGGTCCTTTGTATAATTTCCTAAAATCTTTCTGCAAATGGAGGCTTTCATTTATGTCTCCGTAATATACAAAACATAATACAAAAATAATATCTATTTACTTATTAGTTCATTAATATTCTTTCTAGGTGTCCTATTAGGTTTATTAGATTTTATTGTACTGCATTTTGATTTTCTTTTAAATTACTTCTTTTGTATGAAATCATTTTTACTATAAGGTAGTGTTTCCCAAACCTGACCTCAGGTTTTAGGCTAGGGTCAGACGAAAGCATTTTTCCCCGCGAACGTGAAAAAGTGCGTCCGAACGCATTGACGTATTTTATCACGGAATGCGCAAAAACAGTCAGACGACGCGCATTTTCAGGCGTGATTTTGTACGGATCGTCAATAAAACTCTTTTTGCGTCTGGACGTTATGTAGGCTGGACATTAGCAGTGTCTGACATCTCCTAATCACGCACACACGCCGCTATGCCGCAGCTGCGCACTCAGTACATCAGTACTAGCGGTTTAGCGTTCTCAGAAAAATGCGTTCAAATTCCACTTGCGTTGCACGGCTGGACTTTTGTGCGGCCGTACATCGTATATTGGCAGTCATTGCCCGTCATCTGCTGCTAGTGCGGCCGTAATTATGTGCTCCAGAACGCATGTTAAAAGTGCGCTGGTCTGACCCCAGCCTTGAGGATCACCTTGGGGAAATGCAGACTGAATCCTGTAATCACTGAGCAGCAAATCATATCACCTGTGCTGTGCTTCACATACACGTATCTGGCAAACTTGACCTGTTAGGGGTAACTGAGGACAGGTTTGGGAAACACTGCTATAGGGGTTACGCAGTGTCCATATTTGCCAGTGTTGCACACACTGTAGTAAATCGCCAGTGTTGCAACACGAACAAACACCAGTATGTCACAAGTAAAATCCAAATGGTAAAACTGCGAAGTTTTGGGCTATTTTTCGTTTTTATTGTTACTTCAAATTATGATCTAGATCAGAAAAAATAACCCATAAAACATAAGCTAATTTGAAGCTGCTGACCAACCACAAAATCCTGTGCGAGGGACACAGGCCTGCATGGATAGTGGTCTCTGGTCTGACAGTGACCTAATGCTGATAAATATTTTATTTATCGCTTTGATTGTGTTTGCAGGCAAGTATGTTAAACAGATGCGTTTTATCCAAGATATTCTTAATGAAGAAGTTGTGCTGCAGAGAAATGAGCGGGATATGCTTGCTAAAAAATACAGGTATTTATATGGTTACTTTGCATTCTTTTTATTTTCAGGTCAAATAATCTGATTCTTCTATGGTTGGATTGGTGTAATTTTTAGTTTGCTTTCGCCTGCCCTTTATCATTCATCAGTGGCTTGATCGAGTGAAGTGCATACTTGGGGCCATATTACAAAGCTGGTGCTAACTTAACCAGAGCTGTTGTAAACTTACCAGAGCCATTATAGGGCTACATTACATACTTTGTGCTAACATTAGCGCTCACCTGCAAACTCAATGCAGTCCTATGGACTCCATTGAGTGGATGCACGCGGAGCTCAGCGCAGCCGCGTGCCTCCGGGGGCTTAGCGCTCAATAACAATGCAGGCAGCTTTTTAAGCGCCTGCATTGTAATCCCGTGCTAAAACGGGGCCGCTAGGGAGAAATCTGCGGGTGCAGTTTTTTCTCCCTACGTCCCCGTTTTAGCACATGGATTGTAATTGAGCCCATAGTCTATGGAGGTTTTAAGTTTACCACAGTTAGCACCAACTTTGTAATACTGCAATTGGAAAGGAGTGTATGTAACACTCATGGTCCAGGGTTGTGGGTGAGAGCTAAGGATGCAGGAGAGAAATTCGCCGCTGGCAGGTTAGACAGTGCAGGCAGAGGTTTAATACACACAGGATCAGGATACACGAAGAAAAGAAGGATCAGATATAATACACAGCAGGATACAATGGGAGGTAAAAAAGGATACATAGCAAGAGACAGGACAAGATAGCACCCAGGTGTTCTGGTATCACCATGACCAAAATCAAAGGAAAAAACATCTAGTCCTTAGTGTATCACACTTAGGCTGGGGTCAGACGAACACATTATTAACGTGCGTTTAGGCGCACTTAATCACGGCCGCAGTAGCAGCAAATGACGGCAAATATACAAAGTAAGGCCGCACGAAGGTCCGGCCGCGCAAATGCAAGTGGAAAATGAACGCATTTTTTCGAGACGGCAGAACCGCTAGTACTGATAATGTCCAGCCTACATAACGGCCAGACGCAAAAAGGGTTTTATTGACGATCCGTAAAAAATCACGCACGAAAATGCGCATCGTATGACCGTTTTTGCGCATTCCGTGAAAAAATACATCAATGCGTTCGGACGCACTTTTTGACGGTCGCTGCGAATAATGCGTTTGTTTGACCCTAGCCTTAAATAGCAGTTCTGATTACACGGGTGCGTAAGAAAGCTCTTGTGGCTCTCTTATGGCAGGATTGCTGGAACACAGGGACTGGATGCCTGGACTGGCTTTCAAGGTCAGGTGCAGGAAAGGTGCTGCCAGGCTCAGGTTATAGCTGCACCAGTGCAGCTGCAGGTCTTTCGGCGCTTCTTTGGTGCCCGTGGGCTTGTTGCGTTATAAGGAGTTGGGAGAAATAATATACTGAATATGTGCAATATGAGTAATTTTCTACAGATTTTAATATATTTTTTTCAATTTCTTACTTTCTACAAAGGGCCTCCGTAAATTCTTTTAGACAAGGCATATTAAGGGAAAAAATAGCTGCGCTGGCCGCCAGACAGAAGACACTGTTGACGATGGTAAATCGTCAAAAAGATGTAGCTCAGAAAATAACGGAGTACAAACAAAGTAAGGCACCAAATGCTATTAATGGAGCTAGCTCATCTCTGTGCAATCCCAGTACGTCTCCAGCAAGAAATCAGATATCAGCGTTATGTACAGTTAGTAAAGGGCTCGGTGCCAATCGTACTAATGGAAGAACCATGGCAACAACAGTATCAGCATGTTCTACAGCGCCAGACTCTGAAAATATCCAATTCCATCACTCATCACCAAGTCCTATTGGATATTTAGGGATGAATAGTGTTGAGGATGATTTTACTAATGTCACGGAATCTGAGAAAGGTCTAGAAAATGACAGCCAGTGTGAGGAATTTAATGAAAATTCTATGGAGATCGTTGATGATTTTTTAAGTTTAAATTTATGTTGTGACATCACCCCCCCAGACCTGTCTGACACAATAAATAACCAGTCAGACTGCATGGCACCAGGAAACAAAACTCCAAATTCCATTTGTATCGGCAGCTCAATCAATGTTACAGGCACTTACAACAAGGATATCAATAGGGCTGATCTGCAACAATCCCTTAGGCGTTGCCACAGTTCTTGTGCAAGTTTGGATTCTCACATTAAAAATGCAGGTGTGAACATCCAAGGGAATTCTGTGACAAATTATGACAATTATCAACAAGTAATTAACAGATCAGGACTTTCTGACCAAAGCCTGAGTGTGCAGTCAACTCCAAAACAACAGATAGCTTCAAAAGCCGAGAAGAGCATGAGAAGAGTTCCAATCGGGGAACTTCTTAAAAAAGGAAAGATAAAACCAGGGCAAGATGTGTTGGAATTTCATTTACAGGTAATTGACTCAAACATATGTGAACAGTTTTGTTCTGCCCTTACTGCTACTATTAGTTTTAAAATAGCTTATGTTGCTCGTCATTTTTCTGAACATGTTTGTAAGGAGCCTTACAAGTTAATACCTCTGTCTTAGAGAAAGTGCTTTCAGCAAGGCTATTGCATTACGCAGCTGCCCGGCCTGGTTCTTGATGCACATCACGTACAGATAAAACATATCACAAGACCTTTTACAGACGTGGCCACGAAACGTACACATATACATTCCTGTGAAATGTTTTGCTATGCAGCGACCCTTCCCCTTCTCTTGTTGTTTCAATAAAAGATGTGTGCAAGCTCCAAGCGGGTGCACAGTTTTTGAAATCACATTGTGTGTGTCATTTCTATGTCATCGATATCCGAAAAGAGGCCAACAGCGAGGAGAGCCAAGATACCAGCGGTCGCACTGCCCAGATATGGTTCCTAACATAGGAACCTCGACTCTCCTAAGAGTCGCTGCATCTATGTAACAATGGGTCGATGTCCCATTGTAACATTGTTTATTTTCTTACTTTGGTACTATGAAATGTCTACATCCTTTGAATAATTTTAGGTTACTTATAATGCCGGATTTAAAACCAGACGCCTGAGAAGCGTTCATTGCCCTGATGTGGTTTTCACTCCTCTCAGTGCTCGTTGCGAATTTCTATCTGTTTCTGTATATCGACCCTGATTTGTTTGACTCTTCTCTCCATTGACTACCCGATCTGGCAATACGACCCCTGGCACTAGGCTGACAATCTACTCTGGCGGTACGACCCCCGGCATTCCTGATAACCCGCTCTGGTATATGACTCTTGGAAATCCTGACATTCCGAATTTGTATTAACCCCTGGTGTGTTATTTTGGTTACGTACTCCTCCGATTCTGTTTTAGGTAGACGTACCAACCATTCTAAGGATCGGAAGTGTAGGATAGTTGTGCTGCGTACAGGGATCAGACATTTATATAATCGGGGAGGAACGTGACAAAATGAAAACAAAACCAATTCTGATTTAGAATATATACAGGATTATTCAGAAAGAGCCGATCTGGCCCCGAAATGGCATCGAACAGTGGATTTCCCCGTACGGTGCAATTTCGTTGCCATTCGGCTATTCAGAAAGCAGGCAATTTGCCAAATTGGTAATCCAATATCTGTAAACCGGTTGTTATTTTAATCTGCAGCAAGCTCGTTGCAGCTTTTTTGACGGGGAGGGCTTTTAACGTTCGGCGGTAGCACGCGCAACTAGAGCACTCACAAACCCGTGAGACCTTCCCCGTCGATCCGTCACTGCGACGGACGAGGTCAGCTGCGACGGACGCCGGGAAGTGCGGAGCGTGCTTATGTACCTGCAGTCTTAAAGGGAAACCTCTTGTGCGCCTTCCTCGGTCGATACATCTGTGATTTTGCCTGAACCTTATCTGGGTCCTGTGACTTCTGGCTTTGCGCCCCCCCCCCCTACTGCTTGTTTCTTTGCGGATATCAGGACGCAGAAATGTGACAGTTATGTTATCATCTCTGTGTGCTGCTTAAAGCTTACACACATCTTTTATTTATTTATTTATTTATTTATTTGCAAAGGATTTTACCAGGAAGGATACATTGAGATTTCTCTCGTTTTCAAGTATGTCCTGGGTCTTTATTGAAACTTAAGAGACAAAGGAAGGGGTCGTCATGTAAGAAGACCTCAGGCATGTTTATGGATAAACTATGACCTCCGCAAGTTGTACTTGTTTTAGTAATCTGAATTTCCTGTACGGCAGGAACATGGAGCTAATGTTTCTGAACATTTTCTTATGTGAACTCCTTGATACAATCAAGCTGAATAGACTTAGGGCTATATTACAAAGTTGGTGCTAACTTAACCAGAGCTGTTGTAAATTTAACAAGCCCATAGATTATAATTGCTCTGGTAATTTTACAAAAGCTCTGGTTAAGTTAGCACCAAGTATGTAATACTGCCCTTTAATTCTAAGGCAGAGGCAGACTCTTTGCTATCAGGGTTATTCAGAGAGAGACAATCTGGCTCCGAAATGCAACCGGACACTGAAATTCAGCGAACGGTTACATTTCCTGACCATTCGGCTATTCTGAGAGCGGGCAGTTCGCCAAATGTTGGCGAATTCAGAGGAATTCCAGTGAATTGCCATGCTGTTCGGTGGTTCCATTCGTCAGGTTTATTCAGTCGAATCCCATAGGCTTCAATATTAAAAATATTCCAGTTTTAATTCAATATCTAATAAACTGTTTATTATTTTAGAAAGGAAAAACCGTGAAGCGCTCTCAGGATAAGTGAATGATTGTATACGCTACACAATGAATACGGAGGTTCCCCTAAAAATCTGGGAACATGCAATAGACAGTCAATAGAGCGCCGGTACAAGACTGTAGATACAAAAAATCACTTCACATGTCCTTCAATAAGTCTTTTCAATCTTCTAAAAAATTCTTGAATTAGGCATCTCTACAAAACAGAAAATATAATCGCGCAATACGTTGATACACCATAAGCAGAAGGTGAGGGGGTGATGGTCCTACTCACATATTGCTGAGCCTAACCTAGGATCTAGGATGGATATCAATTTTGGGTCTTCAAAGATATTTCAGGTGCCCATATATTCCCCCAATGTGATGGTGGTCTTCAACAACTTCTGTAGTGGTTCACGGAAAGAAAAAACAGTGCACTCCCCTAGTGCAATATCGTTATGATATAATGACAATAGGTCAATTTAAATATTGCACTCACATGTGGGTGAGCCGCATTGGCTCCAAGACCTCGCGTGGGAATTTATAGGGAAATTCCGAAAAAAAATTCTTTTAAAATCACGTATCAGGAAGCAGCAGTAATATATAAAATAAATTTATTAATACATAAAATAAAATTTGATATTACCAGAACGCTTTTCGTTCCTCAGAGCTTCTTCAGCTGGTATCCATTTTTTTTCGGAATTTCCTTATAAATTCCCACGCGAGGTCTTGGAGCCAATGTGGCTCACCCACATGTGAGTGCAATATTTAAATTGACCTATTGTCATTATATCATAACGATATTGCACTAGGGGAGTGCACTGTTTTTTCTTTCCGTGAACCACTACAGAAGTTGTTGAAGACCACCATCACATTAGGGGTATATGGGCACCTGAAATATCTTTGAAGACCCAAAATTGATATCCATCCTAGAGCCTAGGTTAGGCTCAGCAATATGTGAGTAGGACCATCACCCCCTCACCTTCTGCTTATGGTGTATCAACGTATTGCACGATTATATTTTCTCTTTTGTAGAGATGCCTAATTCAAGAATTTTTAAGAAGATTGAAAAGACTTATTGAAGGACATGTGAAGTGATTTTTTGTATCTCCAGTCTTGTACCGGCGCTCCATTGACTGTCTATTGCATGTTTATTATTTTATTCTGCAGTAAAAAGTCTCTTTATTTTTAGATTTTTTTTAGGATCTTTTAGGCATTTTTTTGTCAAATTGTTTTCCTTTTTTTTTGTTTCTTTCTTTCTGTATCAGACCTTTTTATTATCATTCATTGGATTTTATATGTAAATTTCAGACATTTTCGTTCAGTGTTTCAATTTTCAAACTTTCAAGCAAACTCTTTTTTTTCTCATCCTGTTCGTCTGCGTGTTGGCTTTTTTTGGTGGCTGCTCTGCGCTGTGATCAGCGGCTGCTCGGATTTTTCCGGCGTGTTCGGCTTGGTTTTTGCAGCGGTTTCTGCAGGTTTTCGGTGAGCGGCGGGTATGCGGCGAGTGTAATGCGGGTTTGGAGTGAGTATTCCCTGCACTACGGGGGCGCTGCGGTGCTTGCTGAATACACCGCAAGGTCGGCGAACTAGGAATCGCCGAAGTGCAGGAAATGAAAAGTCACCGAACGTGCGGTGACTTTTCGGATCTCTTTAAATAACCCTGTGTGTCTCCTTACATATATATCTCCCCAGCTGTATTATCTGCCCTGTTATGTGAGATAAATTGTATTTTCCTTTCACGCATTTCCACAAATAGACCTACCAATATCTTCAACTCCAGGCTTGTGGAGGTCTTAAACCCTATAGACCACATCATGTATTATAACTTAACAAAATATAAGGATAAGGCTTGTATCACATTTTTTTTGGTTCCTTGCAAGGTCCACAGTTTCAGTATCTGTCTCCGGTGAATAGATCTCCAATGCCTGAACCATGTGACATTACACCTTTTCCTGAACATCTCAGTAAAATTCCCCCTGGTCTTCCTCAACCCCAATCCCTCTAGATTGTAAACTCCTATGAGCAGGGCCCTCTACACCTCTTGATTCCATCCTATGTCCCTTTATCTGTATCTTGTTCCCTTTGCTTATTGTAAAGCGCTGCGGAAACTGTTGGCGCTATATAAATGATGACCATAATAATAATAATCTCACAATGGTGATGACCTGCGTTTTTCATGTCAGCAGTGTTAGAGATTCCTTCACAGTCCACCAGGTGGCAGTCTTATTGATGCTCAATTAATAAAAACGCATATTGAAGCACTGGTGAAATATTTCAAAGCATGCAAACATTTTAGGCTGGGGTCAGACCAGCGCACTTTTAACGTGCGTTCTGGCGCACATAATTACGGCCGCACTAGCAGCAGATGACGGCCAATATACGATGTACGGCCGCACAAAAGTCCGGCCGTGCAACGCAAGTGGAATGTGAACGCATTTTTTTGAGAACGCTGAACCGCTAGTACTGACGTACTGAGTGCGCAGCTGCGGCACAGCGGCGTGTTTGTGTGATTAGGAGATGTCAGACACTGCTAATGTCCAGCCTACATAACGTCCAGACGCAAAAAGAGTTTTATTGACGATCTGTACAAAATCACTCCCGAAAATGCGCGTCGTCTGACCGTTTTTGCGCATTCCGTGAAAAAATACGTCAATGCGTTCGGACGCACTTTTTCACGTTCGCAGGGAAAAATGCTTTCGTCTGACCCTAGCCTAAAGCGGCTCTATTAGCAAGTTGAGTAGTGCTAGTAGACAAAGCTACTTCTGCCGTCGTTCTATTTCCCTTTAAAATGTGAAAGTTTGTCCCTGTTGCAACAACGTCAATTATGGGTGATTTGGCATCAATGGTTTTCCAGTTTGTCTAAGCGTTGTTCCGTCATCTCCCTAGCATTTTTCTCTTCGGACTGTTGCTTCTTTGGAAGGTGAGACTATTTTCGTGTTGAGCCAAGGACATTGCCATCTCTTTGAATTGCTCTGCAGGCGTTAGACCTTGTCAAAGAATTTTGCTTTGTTGCTCAAGAGGTTCTTGTGCAATGCCACCTAAAGGGCCTTCAATACGGACTCCGTAACTGGTATCACTGGTGTGGAAGAGACCACAGGGTTTGCTGCTGCCTTTGTAGGGTGAAAGTGTAGGGCACTACTTATTATCTGAGGCTCTCTCCCTCCGCTAGCTGGCCAGTAGAGTTCACATATATCTAGCTTATTCCGTTATGTCTCCAATTTCTGTTTCTTGGAACATCATCCCATTGTGTTTTTAGGCTGGCCGTCCACTGGGTCCGTATTTGTGCGACTAACATCTCGTCCGTAGTCATCAGACTAATCCCACAACACAGAGGAGATTCAGCCCTCGTCCACTGCCTCCAGCTTCCATCGGACGTCTTCAGACAACTTTGTGTGACTACAACAGACTAGCGATCTTTCCCATTTGATTGGGATTTGTCAGACGAAGACGAACGACCTAGTACAGGAAACATGAAAAAAATTACCTGCTTTAGGTGGTTCAGTTCGACAGGTCAAATACGCAAAACCCATAGGATTCATTGTAAAATAATATTTTCATTTTTTTTTGCGAAACCATTTATTTTTTCCATTTCCAGCAAAAAGTCTTTTTATTTATTTATTTTTCTGAATATCCTTTTGTATTTTTGGTATTTTTTTGATGAAATTTTTATTTCCCATTTTTTTTGGTATTTTTTTTTTTAAATCTAAAAAGGCGGGGTTTTTTTTCTTCTTCTGTCCGGCGGTCTTTGGCGGAGTTCAGTGGTGCTGTAGAAGGAAAGCGCCCAGTATGTTTAAGCACCAGGGACAGCAGACAGATTTTCCTTCATTTCAGCTGCTTTTTTTTTTTTTCTTCAGTCTGGTGGTCTTCCGGCATTCGTCAGTCTGCCTGTCAGTCGATCTGTGTCGTCCATAGTCGCTTGCAGCAGATGATCCATAGCGTTCAAAAAAGTTGTCTGTAGATGGACAACCAAGTCCAACTACGAATCCAGTGGACGGCTTTGCCAAATTGCTGAAAGGTATGGGTAATTTCAACAGATTAGCAACATTTGGCTTGGAGCTTCTAAAGCACATGGCCACTCTCTTTGCTATCTAGCTTTGTCCTCCAAACCCTAACCGTTACCATGAATGCTTGCAGTATATTATTAAAACTACAACAACTAAGGCTGAGGTCAGACGAACGCAGTGCTAAAGCGCGTGCAGCCGCACTTTATCACGGCCGTAGTAGCAGCAAATGACGGGCAATATACGAAGTACGGCCGCACGAAAGTGCGACCGCGCAACGCAAGCGGCAAACACATTTTTTCGAGAACGTGATACCGCTAGTACTGACCTACAGAGTGCGCAGCGTCCTCTAGCGGCGTGTGTGAGTGATTAGGAGTCACTGATAATGTCCGGCCAACATCACGTCCAGACGCAAAAAGGGTTTTATTGACGATCAGTACAAAATCACGTACGAAAATGCGCATCGTATGACCATTCGTTCGAACGCACTTTTTCACGGAAGACGTGAAAAATGCGTTCGTCTGACCCTAGCCTAAGGGGGTCTATTCACATAGCACCAAAATGTAATGCCATTTCGGTGCTTTGCATTCCGGCACAATTTTGTGATTCCATTTCGGCAAAACTACGGTGCATTGAATTCACTATTCACCGTAATTTGCCGAAAATGGAATTGCCAAAGCAGTTATCGGACATTCGTGAAACTGCCTCGGCAAAGTCTGCCAAAATAAAAAAAAAGGAAGTGTCCTATTCTCATAATAGGAGGTTAATTCAATAAAAAAATGTAGTAAAAATGTGTCGAAATAAAAAACGTCCTTTAAAAAGGTCTGTAAAAAAAAATATCTTTTATAAAATAAAAAAATCTTTAGATTTTTTTAAAAACAATAAACTTTAAAAAAAATTAAAAAGATATTGCATTTATTACAGTGAACCCTATTAGATTTGCTGTTTAAAACTGTCGAATTGAAAAACCAAAAATCAGGACATTTTGCTGAAATTTCAGTCCAATATGAAGGTCTGTGAATAGATGAATCGCTAGTTCTCAATGGGAGCATTTCGGTGCCGTTGAATTGCACCATATTTCGCTTTTATTTGCAAAGTGACAGCTTGCTGAATAGACAATTTGCACCTATGGAGAAGCTCATTGTTTGGTGCAATTAGGGCGTTAATGAATAACTCTCTAATTCATAATAATTTATTATGAAATTAGCTGTTTATGGATTTCATAAGATGATTTGCTTATGAATTAATTGAATTACACATTTGGCAGACAGACCCACCTCCCCCCCCCCCCCGCCATGCGCAGTGTCTGCTATTGAGCTGGAGAGTGATGATGTTTGTGTGAGACCGGCAGCCACTAGAGATCAACTTTTATGACCGGCAGCATTTTTTTTATCAGCGATAAGTAATAAAATACCCTTTTTATCGCTATCCACACCTCCAATGTATTTGGTCCGGAGTTCACAGAGGCTCACTTAGACCTTGCACACTGATTGCTTCTGCTGTATGTGGATCCATCTCTGCCTTTCTGAGGTCACATGCTACAGCGGGCGGTCTCAGAGAGGGTGAGGTTGGCACACTCTGTGTGCTGATATGACTTGTGCGACTAAGGACTTTATCCTATCATCAGAAAGAGCTACAGCGTTAATTGAGGTATCATTACAATTGTGAGATCTCGAAAATAAATGTATTTTGTTTTAAAGCAACAGCATTGCTTGCTTTTTTATAAATCAAACAATACTGCTGCAATAACTCACTTTCTTATAACCTACACTGAGTGCAAGTGCGGAGGAGATGACGCTTTGCATGATTATGCACTTCATCTAAAATGCAAGCCGTTGTTCTGTGAGGATCGTGGGGTCATTTGGACCCCTGTATCTACATTCTCTACACCTCACAAGGTCAAGTGAGCTGTCATTGGATAGGCCAGAGGGCTATTTTCCAAAGTTGGTGCTAACTTAACCAGTGCTGTTGTAAACTTAACGACTCCATAAAAACAAATGTTGGAGAAAATTTACAGCGAGCGCCCAGTGTCACACACTTGTGAATACTTAAGCTGCCAATATTAATTAAAACTTATCTGTTACTAGTCCCAAAATTCCTTCACTGGTTCTAGGATGTTTTTTCCAACCTCCTGTTTATAATCCCCTCACCATCTAGATTGTAAATTCCTAAGGGAATAGGGTCCTCATATCCTCCTGTATCTGCTGGCAGGAATACTGACCTGTCTCCTGTATGTATTGTAGAATTGTCCTGTCTTTACCCATTACACCTTGTACAGCGCTGCGGAATGTGTTGGCGCTTAATAAATAATAATAACATATAGGGCTACATTAAATATTTTACGGTAAAACGCAGTTTTCTCCCTAGCACCCCCGTTCTACTGCAAAATTACAATGCAGGTGCTTAAAAAGCTGCCTGCATTGTTAGCGGAGGCTAAGCCCCAGGATGAGCGTGGCAGTGCTAAGCGCCGCCGCGCGCATCCTTTCAATGGAGTCCATAGGACTCCATTGACAGAAACTGCCGGATCTTGCCTCGCGAGATCCAGCAGGTCGGCGTAGTGATCCGCAGGGAGAGACTGGGGGACCTTTTCCCCCAGTCTCTCCCTGTTCCTGCCAGACGGAGGAGGCAGACGGAGTCGCAGTCCTCGCCACGAGATACTAGATGAGTATCTGGATTTTTGGGGAGGATTTCTGCTGCTGCTAACGGATTCTGCACCAGCTGAATCCGTTAACCACAGCGTGGACCTGGTGCTAACATTTTGTTAACCGCAGCCAGACATTAATCAGTGTTAGGACTTTGTAATCCTAACGCTGATTAACACTTTGCGCTCCCCATGTTAAGTATAGGGAACGCAAAGTACAGTAACCTCGCGCAGAGGAGCACAAGGTATCAAACGGTAACGGGTTACTTATTTGGATTGTAATATGCGGTGGCCAACAGGGCTAACGTTAACGCTCACGCAGGTGAGCGCTAACAATAGCACTAATATTGTAATGTGGCCCATACACAATAGTGCAACAGAGTCTCTATACAGTCCAGAATATAACAAATTTAAAAAGGTCACACTCACACAGTCCTATATATTCACAGCAGGGTAGTTATATGGGCCTACCCATAGGCCACACTTCTTTCGATGTGTAAACCTCAAAAAAAGCAGAAGAACACGAACCTCATGGTGCAATATAAATTACTTTCAAGAAAGGCACTCAAAATGGGCCTTACTCACCCTTTTCTGGGTCTATAACGAGACTCCACGTATGTTCACAAGGGTTGTTACTTCTGGCACAACCCTCACAAAGCCTTCCACCGATGCTGGTCTCCAAATGGAAAGTCTCGGCACCCTCAGCCAAATAAAGGAGGATTCATCCGGTTGGATAAAAAGCACAGTATTTATTAAATAAAAATTGTCACCCACATAAAATTAAATTAAAAAAGTAAAGCCAAATGCGTTTCGCCAGTTAAGGTTTCATCAGTGGCAATAATAAAAGTTCTGAGTCCCGCAGTATTCTTATACCAATCCGCCAGATGCATCTCCTCCAATCCCAAACAACGATGTGTTGAGTCCAATCCGCGTCACCGCCCCACGTGGTATCCTGATGCAGGGCTGGATTGGGACAGAAAATCAGCCCTGGATGTCATCTAGACGGCCCAATTTAATTATGCAAATACGCACAAAAATATTATATAAACCAACTGGATCACTCAACCAATCGCTCTACAGAGTCTGTAGTTGCTGCAGAGCAATTGGGTAAAGCACCGCAGTGGCACTGAGGTCAAGTATGCACCATGCCTTGAGGTGAGGCGGATGTGCAGAGGTTCTCACCGGCACAGTGGCCGCAATATGAGACTGTCTGTTTTACAGACAGTGAGGAAGTTCTCACCCATTAAGGGCAGTGCGAGCCAAGTGGTGAACCAGCATTCACACTGGCCCACTGAGCCATCGGCCCGCTGGGAATCTCCCTGTAGTCCCTATGGCCAGTACATGCCTGTCCTGACGGCTCCCATCCATTTCACACTGATCGATCCCTGTGGCTTCCGCATCCCTGTCCCTGCTTGCGTTCCACTGTGGATTAGTTCTTACATCTTGTTTCTTTCATGGTGACACTACCCACATCGGCTCCTCCCATGATAGAATGCAGGATTTCTCATGCGCAGCCCCATCCTCTGGAACGCTCTCCCTCGTATGGTTAGACTTTTCCCTAGTTTCCCTTCCTTCAAACGCTCCCTTGACATTCCTATTTAGAGAAGCCTACCGCCCAACTCACTGACGCAACCAGCCCATCACTCTCACCTTGCAGCCCATCACTCTCACCTTGCAGTTCTCTCCTCCTGTTACAGCTCTGCGAAATATGCTGGCGCTATATAAATAAAGAATTACAGGGTTATTCAGAGAGCAGTGAAAAGCAGGAGAATGACTGGAGAATGGAAAATTCGAGGTCAAAATAGCCAATTTGGAAAGAGAGATGAATAGGAGAATTTTTCTGGTTTGGCTATTTTGACCTAGAATTTTCCATTCTCCAGTCATTCTCCTGCTTTTCACCTCTCTCTGAATAACCCTGTAAGAATAATAATAATTAGCATTCCCGTTTTAGGGCCCTATCACCTGGTATGAGCTAAAATGCCAATGCTACATGACAAATTAGCGCGAGCCGCAAAAATGTAGCGCCTGATGACCCACCAACAGATTGCCTTGTTCGCACTTGTTAGTGTACAAGATTCCTTAGCGCAGGCTAGGGAAATGCTAAGACCCAGGCAGGGACCCGTGCTAATGCGGTTGCTTACAGGATAGAACAGTTTTTTTCCAGTGCAGAGAGCCGGGCCAGCCCTCACAAGCTTGTATAAGTATGAACACATCCAGCAAAGAGCCCTCACACCCTGCATTAATAAAATCCTCCAAGGTGGTCGTATTATCCATGTTTATATGCACACATATGAATTAAGGCTGATGGGCATTGCATGAAAAATGCCACCCAACAGCATGTAGAATCATTACACTGCATTTACACCTCCTCCCTGGGCAAAATCATCAACAGCTTTGGCTTTAATTACCACCTCTACGCTGATGACACTCAGATCTACCTCTCTACCCCTGATCTCTCTCCCCCTGTCCTTTCCAAAGTCAGTGACTGTTTATCTGGCATCTCCTCCTGGATGGCCTCCCACCACCTAAAGATCAACATGTCAAAGACTGAGCTCCTACTTATTCCTCCCTCTAATGCCGCCCCACCTCCTGACTTCTCGATCACGGTGGAGGGTATCACCATCTCCCCATCAAACCAAGTTCGCTGTCTTGGAGTTACACTTGACTCTGCTCTTTCCTTCATCCCCCACATCAAGTCTCTTTCCTCCTCCTGCCGATATCAACTGCGTAATATTTACAGAATTCGGCCATTTCTTACCGCTGTCGCCACAAAACAACTCATACACGCCCTGGTAATCTCCCGACTCGACTATTGCAATAACCTCTTATCTGGCCTCCCTCTGTCCCACCTCTCCCCCCTACAATCCATCCTGAACGCCTCCGCCAGGCTAATTCACCTCACCCGCCGCTCTGTCTCTGCCGCTCCCCTCTGCGAGTCCCTTCACTGGCTCCCCATCCACTGCAGAATTAAGTTCAAAATCCTTATCCTTACCTACAAAACCCTCACTAACTCAGCTCCCCACTACCTGTCCTCACTAATCACCAAATACACCCCAGCCCGCTCCCTAAGGTCAAACAGTGACCTGCGCCTAGCTTCTCCCCGCATCACCTCTTCCCATGATAGACTGCAGGATTTCTCACGCGCAGCCCCCACTCTCTGGAACGCTCTCCCTCGTACTGTCAGACTTTCCCCTAACTTCTCTTCCTTCAAACGCTCCCTGAAAACATTCCTATTTAGGGAAGCCTACCACCCAACTCACTGACGCAACCATCAATCACTCTCACCTTACAGTCCTCTCCTCCTGTTTCCAACCCCAACCCTCCCAGATTGTGAGTTCCTACGGGAATAGGGCCCTCATCTCCTCCTGTACTGTTTGTCAAATGTTGTTCAATGTATTGTAACCCTGTCCTGTGCTTATTGTACAGCGCTGCGGAATATGCTGGCGCTTTATAAATAAAGAATAATAATAATAATAATAATAATTTAATAGATCCAAAAGGAAGGCGACACAAATCTCCCTGCTGCAGCATATAAATAATACATGTTTCAGGGCAAGATTTATCCATGTGTACCTTTTAAACATGGTTCACCCTAATACTCAACCGCTTACATACTATGAAGAACCCCCAGCAAAAAATGTTTAGAATTAGGCAATATATTAGATTTAGGATACATGTCAATAAAGGATACATTTATAATAGAGCCGACTGCAACAGCAGCGACATTGCTGACCAGATCCATTACTGTGGTGCATGGGGCCAAGAGAACAACTGTGCTGCATTCCTTTCAATTGCCTGTTAATTGCCTTTTGATTTGGTGCAAGGACCTTTTTTTTCTTTCCTTTTTTGCTCCTTTTTCTTCAGTTAACACCAGGGTTGAGCAGTAGGTAAATTTTTTCGATTAGCTTACGTGTAGAAATTAGCACCGGGAGCAAACTATCTGTTGGTGACAATAGCGCAAGTGATCTCTAGCGCTCCCCATGTTAAGTATAGGATGGGGTAAGTACAGTAAGCTTGCATTCCGAATCGTTAATTACCGCGCGCTAAGTGGTTTTTCGCCATTTGTAGCAAGAGGCAAACAAACTGTTGGTCCGGTGCTAGACTGAATTTACCTGGCACTAACGCGAACACAGGCTGACGCTAGTGAGTGTTATCTCACACAAGGTGATAGTGCCCAAAAGCGGGCAGCTTGTATTAGTGCCCTATGTGTGTAGAAAATTGAAATCCTCATGTGTTATTAGCCGTGTATTTCTCATCATCTGTTTGTCTTAGGGGAACATGTACAAAGCTAGCCTTTTGAATGACGGAAGAATAAGAGATGGCTCTGGTACAATATATCGTGGTCCAGTTCAGTGGGTGAAAGCTCTTTTAGGGAATGAAATCGCCGTCACCTGTAAATACGTGATGACAAAGGTTAGTATATTTTCATTTTATTTTTTGTCAATGCCTGTTTATATTTACTAGATGGAGAGATTTGCGTTTTATGTTAAGCATCTTTATGTTCTCTTTATGAAAATCACAATTTTCAGCTGCTCCATAGGTTATCAGTGAGAATATAATGTAGGTTAGTCATCCTGTAGTTCAGCTGGTCACCAGTAATTACGGCGGCTGCTTAAATAAAGCTTACAGGCACTGGCGTGCGCAGCCCGTTACATTAGGGTGTTCACACATGGAACATTTATTAATTGAAAATCTAGGTTTACAAGATCTTACACAAAACGCACATTTTTCATTAGAAAACCTGTAATCAGAGATATTGTCAATGTTTATGCTATTCATCTTGAACCAGATAAGGGACATCTAAAATACCAATGCAAGAGTTGATAGAGGACCCCTACACCCAACATTAGCGTGTGCCCAGGCACACCAGGCACATCCCCTGCGCACACCTATGCTTGCAGTTATTGGGTCCATGTTAAAAAATATATACTGGGAACCCAGTATCCACCAAGTCTGGTCAGACCATGCAGCGAATGAAATGCTTTTGCTAGATCTATTCGTCAGTGGTAATAGCCCAGTTTGGAGACTGAATCCATACCTTATTCACTGTCCACATCAGATAGAGGATTCAAGGAATAATCTTTGTGAATGCTTTCAGCACAATGTAGATCCATCTTCGAAATGGTGAAAGAACAAACAATCACTACGTGCTGTCAAAAATTAGGAGATGGGTTTCTTTACATATGGTGCAATGTTTCAGTTCCCACCAGAACCTCTGTCAATCATGCTCGACAAAGGTTCCGGTGGGAACTGAAACGTTGTGGCTCAATAAGAGTATTTGCCTCATAGGGACTTAGATCCTGCATCTGCACGGGGTACTTTATATGTACATCTCGTCTCGTTCTGAATCACAATTCGGATGAAATTATACCGATTCATATTTCGGAAGCCCTTCCGAAATAATCGATTTCATCTGACACAGAACGAAAATGAAACAAAACGGTATGTAAAGAATTGATTTTGTTTTCACGAATCGATTCGTTATACCGTTTCACTTTGACTGAGTCGACTCAGCACCGCGTCCCTGTCCATTGGCTGTGGTGCTGAATCTGTTGTATTCTGCACCACAGGCCGTGGACAGCACCATGGTGCCGGTCGGTGCGATTTGGCGGCAGTGAAATTCCCCATAGAGAAGTAATGGTTGATCTAGTCAGAAAATGCCGAAAAGCACCTAAAGGTCAGTGAAATGCCATGATTTTTGATGGTATCATTTTACCGAATGCAGCGGGGTTTTTTTCTTTCCTTCAGTCTGGCTGTGTTCTGTGGGGGCTGTCCTTGGTGCTGAAACATATTTCAGCACCAAGCACAAGGGGATACTTTGCTCTGTAGCCCCGTGGTGCTGCTGTCCTTGGTGCTGAACCATATCTCAACACCAAGGACAGGGGGATTACGTATCTTGTAACCCTCATTTTTTTAACCCTAATCTAACAGTAATTAATTCATCATTTCACCATTCCGAAATAACGAATCAAATCAAAATGGAACTGTACTGTGCTTCAGATATCCTGCAAACCTGGCGAGGCGGAGGGTCCTGAGGACAGGTTTCGGAAACACAGCGTTACATACATTGGAAGACTTGTATGACAGCATTTCAAACAGTGACATCACTGAAAAGCGCCACGATCTCCAAGAGCTGGGAGCCCCCTGCATACAGCCCCTGCCCCAACGGGACTCCGGGATCATCACCAGATACGTAAATAAGCCAGAGGCAGGACTCCAGGCGGCAATGAAAGTGCAATTTAATAAAGGGGAGACACAGCTAATCCCACAAAAAGTAACGTGATGCTTCGGCCACACGGACCTTAATCATACATGTTACTGTTTGTGGGGTTAGCTGTGTCTCCCCTTTATTAAATTGCACTTTCATCGCCGCCTGGAGTCCTGCCTCTGGCTTGTTTTAGCATTCCAAACAGGACTGAAGCTCTACTGAAACCAAAGGCTACGTTTAGCTTTTCGGAATATTATGTAATCTGGTGTCTCCATAGGTTTTTCCACTCTCCTGCATATAAATAAACTTTTTTTCCCCCAGCTACTCTTAGCAGAACTGGAAAAAATGATCAGTGGAGAAAGTCTTTGATTTGTTAAGCTAGTAAATGTATAGATTTTTTTTAACCCCTAAATACTAGACCCCACACACACTCACATTCCTTTTTGCCAGCCTCATTGAATAATTTTCCTACAGCGATATTTAGTTTTGTATAATAATCACCTTAAATTGTTCTATGTTTTTCGAACTTCCTTGATGCGATGTTCTGCATGTTACACCTTTAGGTCTTTCAGCTTCCTGGCAATAAGCCTCTCTCTTCTTTTTCAGCACGTTAGAGATGTAAAACACACACTTATTGTCTCTAAATATAGAATTTCCATAAGACGTTTTCTCTAAATTCTTTGTGTCCATATGTGACAAGCCGCTGGCAGTTTTCCCTACAGCCTGGGGTTTGTACAGATGGTGCTGGAATGTAAACTCATAAGAGGTTATTCACAAAAGTGAACTTTCTGTGCTTTTCACTTCACTGCACTTCGGCGATTCCATTTTGCCGAAATGACAGTAAATTCACTATTCACTGTAGGGTCACCATAAGACAAAGGTGGAGTTGCCGAAGCCTCATGAAAAAATTGGCGAAGAGGGGCAAGCTGGCCTTGGCGAAATTCACCGAACTGCACCAATATAAAAAAAAAACAGACCTCTCCTATTCTCCTAATAGGTATATAAACCCAATAAAAATGTATTAAAATCTGTCTAATTAATAAAAAAGGTCCCATAAAAAAGAAAATAAAAGCCTCTTACAGAATCAAAAAAAATTGGGAAAAAAAGATTTTGTCAAAAAAAGGTGATCTAAAAAATAAAGACTTTTTGCCGAAAATTAAAAGAATAAACGTTTTAAAAAAAGAAAAGTTAAAAATGATATTACTTTTTTACATTGAATCCTATGGGATTCGCCTGTTTAAACCTGTCGAACGGAACCACCGAAAATCAGGGCAATTCATTGACATATCGATGCAGTTTGGCATTCTGTGAATAGATTAACCATTACTTCTCTATGGGACAATTTCCCTGCCACCGAAGATCGCAGAACTTTGGCGAACTTCTCTGTAATTCGCTGTCAATTCTCCTGTATTTGGCGAAATGAAGTTTTTGTGAATAAACAAAATTCACTTTTCGGTGCCCTTCGGTGGCAGGTTCAGTGCTTGGTGAAAACCCCTCTAGGTGTTTACCTGACACATCTAGATGTAGAATGACGTTCACTTGTTTCCATAGGTCTTGTACAGTGGGAAAAACCTTTCCACCTTTATCACTGAAGAGGAGGACTTTTCACTTAAGGAAGCGAGAGTGACACCACCACATGAAGAAAACATAGGTAAATATGCTGATATTATCACAGGTAGAGGATCCCTTTTCCGAAATGCATGGGGTCAGAAGTGTTTTGGATT
Organism: Leptobrachium leishanense; assembly: GCA_009667805.1. Classification (NCBI taxonomy): domain Eukaryota; kingdom Metazoa; phylum Chordata; class Amphibia; order Anura; family Megophryidae; genus Leptobrachium; species Leptobrachium leishanense. The sequence goes on from CM019063.1 coordinate 77,960,630, forward strand.
TTTTCCCCAGATTTTGTAATACAGGTCGGGCACCCCGTATGTGGAATTATATAATCAGGAAAACTCTGAAAACCAGGAATTTTCGGAGACATGCTGGATTTTAGTAATTCTGTATCAAGAGAACTCTGGATGCACTAGGGAGCCTTGCTCCAGGATGCTGGAGCAGACCACAGCACATGTTGGGAGCCTTTGGGCTGCCTTAGTGAACTACATGCTGTCTGGAGTCTCCCTGACTGTGCATTATGTCCGCAGCAGAAGGCTGCAGAACTGTACACTGTGGGAGCTGCAGCAGGAAGGAGGACAGGCTTTCCCGTTGTGATCTCCTTCCCCACTGAAGTCGGGCAGCCCCAGTGAGTGAAATGCTGCCCAGAGTTAAGATCACTCTGGGCAAGATGTCAGTGTAGGAAGGTTGTAGTAGAGAACACAGTGGGAGCTGCAGCATGAGGGGTTTGCAGCTCTCTCACCACAATCTCCTTCTTCTCTGATTTCGGACAGCCCCATGAAACCTGATGTCCAGAGCCACGCTGACTCCAAACTGCATGTTAGTGAATGTTGCAGAGCACTCCCAGTGTGTGTGCATGGTGGGAGATCTCAGCTGTCCTGCCGCGTTCTCCTTCCTCTAAAGCAGTGGTTCCAAACCTCGGTCCTCAAGTACCCCCAGCAGGCCAGGTTTTAAGGATCACCTTCGGGAAATGCAGAATGAATCCTGCAATCACTGAGTAGCAAATTATATCACCTGTGCTGTGCTTCACATATCTGGAAAACCTGGCCTGTTAGGGGTAATTGAGACAGCGGTTGGGAACCATTGCTCTAAAGCAGTGGTTCTCAAACCTGGCTTTGGGATCCCTAACCAGGCCAGGTTTGCCAGATATCTGAAGCACAGCACAGGTGATATGATTTTCTGCTCAGTGATTGCAGGATTCAGTCTACATTTCCCCAAGGTGATCCTTAAAATCTGGCCTGGTTGGGGGTCCCAAGGACAGGTTTGAGAACCACTGCTCTAAAGCATCAGATTCTGAGACCTGGAAGAACCCGAAATCCGGAAGCATTCAGGATAAAAGGTGCTCGACCTGTGTATGTATATAATAATGAGATCTCTTGGGTAGAGGATCAAAGTCTAAACACCAAATGAATTCAGGTTACATACCCACCGTATACACATAGCCAGAAGGTAATATTATAGAATATTTTTAATAATTTTGTCCTATGTCATACGAGTTCTTATGTGGAATATTCCACTTGTGGCATAATGTTGTCACTCATAACCTTTATTCTGATCTTTGGGCAGTTCCAATTTTCTGATTAGGAACTCGAATCCTGTATAAGAATCTGTTCACAACAGTTTGAAAATCTTGATCAAACCACATATTGTTGGCTAAGCATCTGAAAAACAAAGCACAAAGTTGACAAAGTTATATATTGAAGATCGTGATAGTTTTATTTATGGTTGACATGCCCAGCGCGTAAAGTCACATGGTGGATTTTTTTTTAGCATGACTACAAGTTTCATTGTTTTATTGACTGATGGACTGACAATGGACAGAATACAGTGACCTCAAAACTTTTTAGTACCCATTCTATATCAAAAAATGACTTGTTTTCTTTGGAAATAGTTCAATTGCTTAAAAAACAACAGGAGTATAGCAGTGTTTATACTAGGAATGTTTGTTTGTTTTTGGAGAATCATTATAGTTGACGGATAATTTTACAATAGAAAAACAGAGATTTGAAAAATATGCTTTTATTGTAGCATAAATACTATTGTGAGTGCTCAACACAACAAGCTGATCTTTACTTTAAGGTCATTTAAACTTTTAATAAGTCTATTTTTAACCCCTTAGAGTGAGCCAGGTTTTGTCCACAACTCTGCTATGTGGCAGATGGAGTCATTTCCCATTGAATTTGCAATATGATTGCAATATGTATCCTTCCTGGTAAAATACTTTATAAATAAACAAATATATTAATCAAGGGACATTAGAGAGATGGATACATAGGATATTTTGCAGGAATGTCACCACCTTGTGGGCACACAGGTTAGCAGGCATAGAAAAAGTCATTTAAAAATGTTCCAAGGACTAGAAAGCTAGGGACAAAAGTAATATATGACGTACAAATGATGCACTTGCACCGTTTTCTGTGTAAAATTAGAAACATGCTAGCATTATTTTACAGCCTCCATTGAGTGGAAAATCGACTCTTGGGTTAGGGTTACTTTTAAGGTTAGGGGTAACACTAACCCTTACTCCTAAACAATCAGATTCTACTCCAATTTCAATTTACTGTAGGTAACAAATTCTACTCATTCTTATGACGCGAGCAATGGTTAACCGTAAAATTAATCCGAAAACTAATGCCAGCTTCAGTAAAATAATGCTAGTGTGATACTGTGATTGAAAGACTGGAGCAAATGCGTCAAATACAACTTTTTTCACTCGCGCCTACTGGTAGCGAACATTTTTAAACAAGGGGTTATTTTGGAAGAGTCCTAACTTACGGCATTCACAAGGTGGCGACGTTTTGATAGAAAACCTTACACAGTAGTACCAGCTGCTTTAGTGACATGAGATCCAGAACACTACATTTTTATGTTTCCCCTTTTTTCAGCGTCACAGAATAATCAGACACTTCTTATTGTGTTTATGTGCAATGCTTTAAATGCACATGAATGAATCAAACTGGGGGCGTGATACTATCCATAATCTATATGTTTTGGAATTTAACCGTATGTATTGGTTCACAGAGTCATCCTCTTTGCTTGTAACGGTGCCAAAATCTTCACCAAATTTTCTGAAGATAAAAGACATCCTACTTATAACCAAGAAAGACTTTCTACCCATCCATGTGGCGGATGAACGTTGGAAACAGTTTATGGAGGGTGACAGCTGGACTGCATGAAACTTTGTTTGTGCAGAAACAATAAATGGTTCTTATGCTTTATGTTATTACAGAAAGAACATCTCTCATATCCAGGTTATCGTGTAGCAGAGTCCCAAACAAGGAACATCTGCAGGTTTTGTGTACCCGTTAGAACACTGTTTCCTAAACCTGTCCTCAGGACCCACTAACAGGCCAGGATCACCTTGGGGAAATACAGACTGAATCCTGCAATCACTGAGCAGCAAATCATATCACCTGTGCTGTGCTTCAGATATCTGACAAACCTGGCCTGTTAGGGGGACCTGAGGACCAGGAGTGGGAAGCACTTCTTTAGATTATGCCCTTTTAGAACATACAGTGTAGCCTATAGATCTCTCAGCTTCTATATCATTCAGTCTTGTGTTCTGCACCTAAAGTATGTGCAAACATTTTCCGTACTTCATATGAATTGTTATTCACGGCACTATTCATTGAGGAACCATGACTTTCACATGGAAACTTCTAAATTCTAAAAATCTAAATCTCATTTTTTTTTACACAGTTAAAAGCAGAACGTGACACCTGTAAATCTGTTGTGCTTTAAAAACAAGGGGGCAATGAGACGAAACTAGCTCTCTGTGCTAGACCTTGTGGGGAATCTTGAATGTGTGTAAGCACAGACAAGTTATACAGGCTTTGCATACAAAATAAAGGCAAACTGCTGTCTTGGAAGATAAACTAAACTGATAGCAGAATGACTGAAGCTGGGCACCATGGTTCCGTTTGGCTACGGTTGAAGATTAGCCAATCAGAGACAAACTAGCGTCGTGTTTTGTGTCAGGAATCCATAAAACCTCTACCGGATAACCCAATTTAAACAAACCCGAAGAGTTTAATCTGGAAGTAAAAGGAAAATGGTTCCATGAAAAGAAAAAAAAACTATTTACCCAATCCTTGTTGGATACTTAAAACAATATGCTGTGAGTGCCCCCCCCCCACAAAAGGTATCTGGGAAACGGTGTAGTGGGGTGACAATTAACATAACACCTTCCACCTTCACTATAGAAACAACACCAACTTGAAAAGGCAAAATCCATCGTCTAAAATTGAAGCAGAAATGGAACAGAGTTTTAGGATCCGGTTAGGGTAAGCTTTAACCCTAAAAGTAACCCTAACAATAAAAAAGTAGTAACCTTAACATAATTACAAACCCGACCCCCAAACCTAGTCCTATCCCAAAAACCAGCCCAAATAGTAAGGTAACCCTGCTTAAAAACCCCAATCCTAAAATCCGATAGCTTTCGAAAACACTCAAATTGGATTGCAGCAAAAAATTTAAGAAAACAATGCGGCATCCAACTTGGGCCTGTCCACAATAGAGCATCTTATTTGAACCTGCAATATTGTATTGCGTCAATTTATAAACCTGTTCATAGGGCAGCGGTGGCATTAGTGTAAAATACTCTTCTTCTCATACTGTATGCTAATCTCCTCTGTCAGTACTGGACTCCTCACCATTGTGGACCTCCACGCATTAGCCCTATGAGCAGTCACACCATAAGACTTGACTTTACTCTTCTAGTAATAAATAGTGAGCAGATGTCTGCGGACTCGGAGACCTGAAAAAGTTTTTCTAAACTTTCTTTTAAAGTGTGTTCTGACATTTAGATGTTAATTACCAACAATATGCTTTGTCTCATTCGTGAATTGTGTTTTTTTTGGGTTAATTTTATAAACCTTTGTCGTCGGACAGTTCTAGAGATGTGTTGAACACTGTGGGCAGTATTACAAAATTGGTGCTAACTTAACCAGAGCTGTTGTAAACTTACCAGAGCCATTATATTCTATGGGGTTGTTAAGTTTACAACCGCTCTGGTTAAGTTAGCACCAGCTTTGTAATATGGCCCTGTATGTTTACACATCTTGTGGTCGTTGATGGTTTGATCCTCAGCATTGTTAAACTCTTTCAAGACCTTTTGCTCTAGTTACCTCCTAGTGTTAGTAAATAGAGACACAGCACATTTAGATTAGTTTTGCGTTCATTTATTTTGGCAGTGTGTTTCCTCTTTCGTGAAGTTTACACATGGATTAGAATTTCTTGATAATTTTAAACTGATGTATGAACCTACAATACTGAATGATGTATGTTCAGTAAAATGGTAACATAACAGGAAAATAAATACAATTGTACTCTTATCTTATGTTTTTTTCTGGCATTTCTTCCTGGAAAGCTCTCCCCTCCTAAAGATTAACATGTCGAAATGTCAAAGACTGAGCTTCACCTGCCCCCCCCCCCCACCAGCATCTCTGGAACATCAAATTTATCAAACACTGTTGATGATGTCATTACTATCTTCCCATCACCCCAGGTTCAATATCTCAGAGTTAGATTTGACTCCACTCAGTCCTTCAAACTCCACGTCCAATCACACTGCCACAACCAATTCAAAAAGAATTGCAGCGGGTAAAAGGCGCAATATTAAAAAAAATGTGGTTAACAGAAACAAAACAAAAAGTGACACGATGCCCTTACATCCACACGCGCCGTCCCTATCTTCGACAATTGGTAAATAGCATGCAAAAAGGAGAGGGGTGTTGAGATATCCAGTGCGTAGTAGGCAATGTAAAATAAAAGGGCACTTAGCTCTTCAGAAGTTACGAGCTTCAACAAGATTATACCTCAACAATTGAAACAGAACATAGTATAATACTGTATATACCATATCCTATTATCTGTAAGGTAATAGGATTTCACTCACACGTTACAGAGCCTATAATCCACCTCTGATTGTATTCACCTGTGGGTGGAATTTTTACGGGCCCCCACTGGCCCTCTTCTTCTACCGGGCGCACTTCTATAGGTGTACAGCACATAGATGGTTTAACCCCAAATATGAACTGATGGCAGACAGACCTGAGTAAGCACATTCTTCTGCGTGAGCGAGATCGCGCAGGGCTTGCGTCCCGGCAGCACCGCACTCCATGGAGTCCGTGGGGTATCACTGCAGTATGGGGCAGGCTGCTGAATTTGCACCTGCTCCATAATATGATGCTAAAACGAGGTTACTAAGGGGAAACCTGCAGGCACAGAGAGTTTTCCCCGTTAACGCCCCGTTTTAGCACCCTCTTTGTAATATGGCCTGTAAGGTGTTGGAAAAACTCTGTTAGTATCAAAAGACAAATAAATGAGCTTTCAGTCTGATAGTTTCAGTAATTTCTATCGAATGTATAGTTTTTATGAAAACTCTTACTAGGGAATATCTTAATATAGATATATAATGTTTATATATATATATCTGTAAATATGTTATATATATATATATAGGGCTATATTGCATAGTTGGTGCTAACTTAACCAGAGCTGTTGTAAACTTCCCAGAGCCAGTATAGCCTATGGAGGTTTTCAGTTTACAACAGCTCTGGTTAAGTTAGCACCAACATTGTAATACTGCCCATAGCTTTTTACGTTTGTAAGTTTGGCTTTTGTTCCTTACATATAGGTCTGTGGAATTCAATCTCACATTCTTTCCATTTCTAAACTTTGATATATTTGCCAAACATTCATTTGCTCGTGTATGTGCACATGGTGGGGTTATGAAGAAGACTGATGTGATGTCTGGGAGGTAAAAGGGGGCTGGATTTGTCAGGTCAGCCATAGTTTCCATCACACATCACTTGTACATGATAATAAATCATTCACGAAAAGGCTACCCTGCAATATGTAGAATTCATAAATATTCACGTCACCTAAATAAGGGACTTGGTTTCCCTGCTGCAGCCTGTGTATTCTACATACCATGTAGGGGGGGCACTTTGTGAGTTATTGGGGTGGCGTGGGGGCTGAAAGGGGATTGATGTGCAGTATGGCGATATTGGGCTTTAATGGCAGCTGGACAGGTAAAAATGTACTCGTAGTTTGGAGAGACTGTCAGAGACTGTACTTGTGTACTGTGAGCGTCTATGTATAGGTTTGTCTGTGTGTACTGGTGTCCTATGGAAGTGATGCCATTCCGTAGTAAATCACGTGTATCAGCTTAGTGCCTGTTTGTATCTGTGTGAATGCATCTGTGTAGAGTCTCTATTGGGGTTATTCAATAAAACTTGTTGTTGTAACAGACAGACCATTAAAACACACTCACAGCAAGGCAGCTCACACCCACATAGACAATGCAAATATGTAGCAGCACCCCAGTAGCATGCTGGGCCCAGATTCCCGCAAGGGCTGGAGGAAAGAATAGTATCGCAGCTCAATCCCAGCCAGGGGACCACAAATAGCTAACTATTACATAGTTCCCGCTAAAACAGGGACGCTAAGGTGGAAAACCTGTGCCTGCATGTTTCTCTTTAGCATCCTCGTTTTAGCACCATATTACGGGGCAGGCGCTGTTTCAGCAGCCTGCCCCATAATGCAGCGCTAAGCCCCTGGATATTCGCGGTAGGGGAGACTTGTGCTGCCGGATCACCTGACCTGCAGGATCTCGCGAGTCAGCGAAGTTATCACGGAGGGAGACCGGAGACTTTGTCCCCAGTCTCAGGGGCATATGGGGAGAGAGGGGGCATATGGGACATAGGGGAGAGAAACAAACATACAAATAGAGAAAGAAAAACAATGGGGGGAGGGGAGAGAGATAAAATGGAGAATATGGGGTAGAGAGAGATAATTATATATATGTAGGCCACGTAAACTGACTGAGCGGGGTCAGCGGATGCTGAGGCACATAGTGCGAAGTCGCCAACTTTCTGCAGAGTCAATCGCTACAGACCTCCAAACTTCATGTGGCCTTCAGATTAGCTCAAGAACAGTTCGCAGAGAGCTTCATGGAATGGGTTTCCATGGCCGAGCAGCTGCATCCAAGCCATACATCACCAAGTGCAATGCAAAGCGTCGGATGCAGTGGTGTAAAGCACGCCGCTACTGGACTCTAGAGCAGTGGAGATGCGTTCTCTGGAGTGACGAATCACGCTTCTCCATCTGGCAATCTGATGGACGAGTCTGGGTTTGGTGGTTGCCAGGAGAACGGTACTTGTCTGACTGCATTGTGCCAAGTGTACAGTTTGGTGGAGGGGGATTATGGTGTGGGGTTGTTTTTCAAGAGCTGGGCTTGGCCCCTTAGTTCCAGTGAAAGGAACTCTGAATGCTTCAGCATACCAATACATTTTGGACAATTCCATGTTCCCAACTTTGTGGGAACAGTTTGGAGCTGGCCCCTTCCTCTTCCAACATGACTGTGCACCAGTGCACAAAGCAAGGTCCATAAAGACATGGATGACAGAGTCTGGTGTGGATGAACTTGACTGGCCTGCACAGAGTCCTGACCTCAACCCGATAGAACACCTTTGGGATGAATTAGAGCGGAGACTGAGAGCCAGGCCTTCTCGTCCAACATCAGTGTGTGACCTCACAAATGCGCTTCTGGAAGAATGGTCAAAAATTCCCATAAACACACTCCTAAAACTTGTGGGCAGCTACTCCCATCACCCTTGTCCATCTGTCTCTTAAACCCTTCCTGCCATGTCTCTAAGTGCCCCTTGTATCTGTTGTCAGTCCTGTTCCTGCCCTGTCCATCTGTCAGTTAACCCCATCTCTCCTGAGTTCTGTGTGTTCTTTGGTTAATCCCTTCCTGTCTTGTCTCTCAGTTCCCTCCTGTATTCGTTAGCCCTTTTCCAGCCTTGCCCCTCATCTGTTGTTACACCCAAATAAACCTCCTTGTTTAACCAATTTGTGCCTCCAGTGTGTCACTGCACCCCTGGGCTCGTACCCCTGCCCTCCTGAGTTAGCTGGTCCCTGACACCCCTACCCTTGGCATACGCAGCTCGAGCCAGTTGACATCCAACAAATGCCCGCCTGACTTTCCCCAGCTGCCGTTGACTCTATCACAGCGTTTCTGGGGCAGTTTATCCCTAAAAATAGGAGCCTTCCTTGAGGTGTTTCCTGAGGGGGAGCTCCATCTTGAACCCCAACATCCAACCTCCCACAGCTCCAACGGGGAGCACAGCTGCTCTTATGGAACTGAAACCTGGGTACACCTTTTCCACCCCTGCCACTCGGTCCCCCAACCCTGAATCAGGCCACTTTTCGGACAGAAGGACCAGAGCTATCCACCAGTACCTGGGAAGTGCCGCTGCTACATCAGGATCACCCCCAAAACCAGCAACCCCGACGTCTGGGTACCAAGTTTCTTAGAGACTGTAACCGGCGCGCCGCTCCGATATTATGGCCAACTGGGCTCGCGCTGGAGGCAGGAGCCCCGTTGTATTGAAATAAATGGGGCTCGAGCTCGGGGCAGTGTTGGTTTGGTGCCGAGATGTCTGGGGTGGGCAGGGGCATGAAACCATGGTAACGCACTCTGGTTTTATATAAAAAGAACTCAATGTTGTGCGAAATACAGTTATGTGAAAAAGTGTTGGCCCCTTCCTGATTTTTTTTGCACGTTTGTCACACTTTAATGTTTCAGATCATCAAAAAAATTTTATATTAGTCGAAGATACCACAAAAAATCCAAACCCCCAACCCTTTGAAAAAGTGTCACCCCCTGTTAAAACATAACTTAAAGGAACACTCTACTCAAAAATCACCCCCCGTTTTTTTATCCTAACCTATCCCTATTCCCTTAATAAATCTTTATTTTTTATTTTTTTACTTGTAACTGTAATACTTACCCTAAAATCCACTTGTTTCCAGCGGCGTCTTTTTTTTTTTATATACTCACCTCCCTCCTCTTCCGCTTCCGTCCTTCTTGCTTTCAGTTGCCTTCTGGTTTACGTGAGAAGCGCTCATGCGCGCCTCTCACGTAAGCCAGCCAATCGGCAGGCTTCCTCCCGGCTCCCACTGAAGATTAGTGTTGCAAGCAAGAGGATGCGCGCAACACTAACCCTCAGCCGCTGCCGCCAGCTACTGCGGCGAGTTGGAGACGTCATCGCGCTGAAAGCGCGATAACGTCTCCTACTCGGCAAAAGTCGGCAGAAGCGGGAAATATGATTCCCGCTGTGCTGACTGACAGGTGGGAGGGCGGAGTAAAGTTCTCTGCCTCTCTCAGCTGTTTTCTGGCGATCGGCTGAGCGGAGGGAGGAGGGACAGGCAAGGGAATACTCCGGGCATCATGACCACCTAAAATAGCTTAGGTGGTCATGTTGCTTAGAGTATCCCTTTAACAGAAAAAGAACAGATTGGTAACAAGAGTTACTACACAGAGTGCTCAGCACAAATCTTTATTGGATAGTGTACCGCATACATAAAAACATGTGATAATGAAAATATGATCCACTCAGTCTGGCAGGACACAGACTAGAAAATACTGAGTATACTAGACAAGTATTCTGGTGAATAAATCACCGCTGGCTGAATAACATGTGCTGACACAAATAAAACCTACCTGAAGCTATACCTCGGCAGCTCAAGCTGCCTACTATATGCCAATATAATTAAAGCGATAGTATATACTGTAGCACAATCATAAGAGTATAGCCAACATGTCAGTATGCCATCTTGTTAAAATACACACAGGTCTTGTGTCCCAAGCTCCCTATAGTTATATAATAAAGGCATCAATGCCCAATGACAACCCTGGGAGAAAGACAACAGACTAACAAAAGTCAAACCCAAACTGTTGAGTACGCTCAATGCATTTCATCTAGAATTGATTTCCTAAAAAAAAAAAACAGTAATATTTTTACTTTGAATCCTATGGGATTCGTCTGCTTAATCCTGTTGAACTGAACCACTGAAAATCTGGGCATTTCACCAACATTCCAGTGCAGTTCGGGGTTCTCTGAATTGATTAACCGTTACTTCTCTATGGGGAATTTCCCTGTCACTGAACTGCGGCGATCTGAGGCAAATTGCACTGTATTTCGCTGGCAATTCGCCAAGTATTGCAAATAACTTTTAGAATAGCCGAATCACCACAAATTGCGCCGTATGGTGATTTTAACCGTTCAATGCATTTCGATGGCAAGTTCGGCTGTTATTGAATAACCCCTCATGTTTACGGTGATATGTGCAATGTTATATATGTGTTTTCATTTAATATATTTCATATCTATGTTAATATGTCATGTTAAATATATACGTTTGCATTAATATATGCCATGCTATATACAGTACATATGTTTATGTGTGTATGTATATATATAAATATTTATAGACTGTTTGCATTACTATATGCCTTGTTATGTATACACCATGCATAGGCGTGCATAGGCACACCCTAATGTTGGACGAAGAGGTCCTCTTTCACTTTGTTCATTGAAATTTTAGATGTTTTTAGACATTTTTCAATAGAGTATCTCTTTAACCATGAACATAGCTCCTGTCTTTCTTTGTATTTTCAATATACCCATACAAAGTTTCCTGTGCTGTACCAGTGATGTAAGGAAAGCTTCTGTTCACTTTGCTGAATCAAAATACAATATGTAGGGAATTAACATTATTCCAAGACCAATATCTCTCCTGACCAGGTATGGGATGAGACAAGAGGTTTCAGACACCAACAAAAATTGGTTAAAACTGTTTTAGTATTCCATAATTTTTTTTTTTTAAAAATATCTTTGCCAAAATATTTTAAGCATAGGTATGCGCAGAGGGTGTGACTGGTGTGCCCAGACACACACTAATGTTGGGTGAAGAGGTCTTCTTTCAACTCTTGCATTGATATTCACTTAAGAGATCTCTGTTAATATAGCTCAATACAGAATGCACCTGTAAACATGTAACATAGTGACTATATACAGAATGCGCCTGTGAACATGTAACACAGACTATATACAGAATGCACCTGTAAACATGTAACACAGTGACTATATACAGAATGCACCTGTAAGCATGTAACACAGACTATATACAGAATGCACCTGTAAACATGTAACATAGTGAACATATACAAAATGCACCTGTAAACATGTAACACAGTGAATATATACAGAATGCACCTGTAAACATGTAACATAGTGAATATATACAGAATGCGCCTGTGAATATGTAACACAGTGACTATATACAGAATGAACCTGTAAACATGTAACATCGTGACTATATACAGAATGCACCTGTAAACATGTAACACAGTGACCATATACAGAATGCACCTGTAAACATGTAACTGAATATATACAGAATGCACCTGTAAACATGTAACACAGTGAATATATACAGAATGCACCTGTAAACATGTAACATAGTGAATATATACAGAATGCGCCTGTGAATATGTAACACAGTGACTATATACAGAATGCACCTGTAAACATGTAACATCGTGACTATATACAGAATGCACCTGTAAACATGTAACACAGTGACCATATACAGAATGCACCTGTAAACATGTAACTGAATATATACAGAATGCACCTGTAAACATGTAACATAGTGAATATATACAGAATGCACCTGTAAACATGTAACATAGTGAATATATACAGAATGCACCTGTAAACATGTAACATAGTCACTATATACAGAATGCACCTGTAAACATCTAACATAGTCACTATATACAGAATGCACCTGTAAACATGTAACATAGTGACTATATACAGAATGCACCTGTAAACATGTAACATAGTCACTATATACAGAATGCACCTGTAAACATGTAACATAGTCACTATATACAGAATGCACCTGTAAACATGTAACATAGTCACTATATACAGAATGCACCTGTAAACATGTAACATAGTGACTATATTTCCTACATATTTTCTGTTAATCTGTATATTTGTGTTTTTTAATATCTTGTGTTTTACTGCTTTGTATTTCTTAAAAACTGTAACAATTCAATGTTCTTGAACCCAGGACATACTTGAAAACGAGAGAAATCTCAATGTATCCTTCCTGGTATAAAAACATATATAAATTTTAGATGTTCCTTATCTGGTTTGTGATGAGCAGCATAAAAATGTCTGTATCTCTGATTACAGGTGTGTTATTTCTAATGAAAAATGTGTAGTTTGTGCAAACTCTTCTACACATACGTTTTAAATGAATGCACATTGCATGTGTGACAGCAGATCTGCAGAGCTGTATGCTGTGACCATGCTGTGTTATTCGTTTTGATACAAAGTAACAGGGTTACTTCCCTGTTCGGAGAGTGGGTGGAGCTTCCCTCCCCTACTCACGTCACTCATCTCTAGCGCCTTATAAACCACTTCCACTGGTGGCAAGCAGGCTCCTTTCACTTGTCCTGCCACAGACCATTAGCAGGGGGTTGCTGTGTGCCCAGGCTCAGTGCCAGCGTCTGATGTGGAACCAGTGACATCTCCTCGTTAGCAGCCTGGCTCCGCTCCAACTCCTCAAACAGAGCTCCCTCACACTGCTGCACTTTCGTAAGTAACTCTCCTCCTGTCACTTCTCATGCACCCACTTCAGCGCTCAGCCCTGGGCACTTATCAGGGCACTGCCCTCCCACTGATCTGCTGGACGTAGGCACACCATGCTCTCCCTGTCTGCCTCTCTTTACATTTCCCCTTAACCTGATCAGACCTGACTGGCAGCAAATAGCTGGCATGCATGTGATGGCAGGTTATTATTTGTGTGCCCAGCACAGGTTGGCATGCTGGATTACAGTAAAGTGTGACTGCCTGTTCGATTTAGTGGGGCACCTTGTACTGAGGATTGTAACTCTCCTCATGCTGTGCTAGATAACCATAAGATACATGTGATGTGGACACATGGCTGTGTGGGAGCCGAGGGGGGCATCACATGCCATCCCTGAGCATGTTCTGTGGGGTACAGGTCACAGCCAGGCAGTAATAGTTACTGTGCCTGGTTAATGGCTATACACCCTGCTCTTAATGTGCTTCAATATACAGCTGCTCTGAGCTGCCAAGGCAGGAAAACTGCACATTTCACAGGAAGCTCCTCATTGTGAAACTAAACCACCTACAACTTCTTCTTTTTTTTTCTTTTTTCTTTTTTTTTGGTTTTTCCCCCTCCAGCTTGACCAGGTCGTTGCTAATATTTTACGTTTATCGATGATTCCCCTTCCGATCTATTCCATTCTTTTCTTTCTTTATCATAACACTCTGGTTTGCTTTGACATAACCTACTTTTTACACTAATTTAATCTTCAACTATGGCTGATTTTCTAGCAACAGGTACCAGGCTGGTGACGTCATATCTTGTGAAGAACAAACACCCAGTATCTTGTGTGAATCATTAAATGAGGTTTTGGGGCTGTGGTTATTGCTCATCCCTTCCCCTCACTTTTTTGCCTTCATTTTGTTCTTGATCTCATAAATACACTATAGATAAAGTGCTGGGAGCGACTGCTTCTTCTGCTCATCATCCAGGTCTGTAGACTTTTTTTTTTTTTAGAATCCTGTCTCTCCCATTGCGGTTTTTAAAAAAAAAAAAAGTGAGTAGCTCGGGTGATGCAAGTTAATTTGGGGAAATACTCCACACCTATATATTCTTTGCATGGTGTGATCCAAAACTTGCTATTTTGCAGTGTGACCGATCAGTGATGTACATATCCGTATAGAGATTCTCTTTAGTGAGTTCTGTAGACTTTCAAAGTAACTTCATTCATGGTTTTTCATGAGCGAAATGAATCACGGCTTTTTATTTTTGAGGAAGGATACATTGAGATTTCTCTCGTTTCAAAGTATGTCCTGGGTGGCGAGTATGTACCGTTAGGTGTCTTGCCCAAGGACACTTACTGGAGGGGTGCTCTGGCCGTGATTGAACCTGTCTCCAGTCTCTCTCTGGTTTATAGAGCAGTGATGGTACCGCTTCTAGAATTAAAAAAAACAAACCTATGTTCGCTATACCATGTATGCAGACCCTTTACTGGATCCCCTGTGGGTGGGGTGACCTTATAATCAAACATTTTGGCTATTTATATTTCCTTGGTGGCCCATTCGAAAGATGGGGAGCAATTCCCATGAAGAGGACAAATGACCGTTAGTGATTGGAGCATCACATTTTACCTTGTCTTTGTCCTCATTATTTGTTTACTGGTATTGCACCAATATATTCCTCCGGGTGGTACAGGAGTTACATTGAATTCTAAGGCAGAGCAGGGGTGTTCTAGAACCACATTTTCCTATGAGTGGCTGAGCATCATGGAAGATGTAGTTTCATAACACTCACAGCTGAGCGTTAAGTGTCCCTAGCGCAGGCTGACCGTATTATTATCCTTTATTACATTCCGAATGCTAACGGGCTAAAAAACCCATTCGTGATTCGGAGTTTGTGCTTTTCGGTGCAAGTTTGCTGTACTTTGTGCTCCCTGTGCTTAACATGGGGTGCGAAGAGTTAACTAGCGTTAAGATTACAAAGTCCTAACGCTAATTACACCCTGCTGCGGTTAATTCAGAAGTTGCTTGGAGCTGGGTTAACTTCTGCAGAATCGGCACCAGCTGAAAAACCAAAAATCAGATCCTCATTCCGCTGAATGGTGGCCGATCCGTCGCTTCTGAAAACAGAGACTGGGGGGGGGGGAGAAACCCCAGTCCCCCTCCGACATGCAGGATCTCGCAAGAGGCGATAACCTACAGGTCATGTGACCCGGCAGTCGAAGCCTCAATGGAATCCAGGCGGGGATACTCGCGGCAGCACCGTATCCTGAGTACCGCTGCATTACGGGGCAGGCTGCTGAATCAGCGCCTGCTCTGTATTATGGGGCTAAAACGGGGACGCTATGGAGAAACCTGCAGGCATAATTGTGCAGCTGGGGGGCTGAGGTTGACACCTGACATAGATGAGAAACAGGCGGTGAGGTGGGTGAAGCATACAGATGTGAGTTCAAATACATGGTCTGATGACGGCTATGTTTAATTAGTGGATCCTTCAATGATTCATGTCATCATGCGTGAGACTAATACGAGTTGTCTTTAGAGCCATAACCTTGTATACCGTGTGCCACCTACACTTTCTTTCAAGAACATAGAAATCTGCTACATCTGGATAAACTAGACTTGCTGCCCACTTTAATTCTGTCAGGTTTTTTTTAAATTTTTGGCTCTTTCAGTTGAAAGAAACACGATAAGAGCCATCATTCAGAAAATACAGCTGGAGCAAAAAAAGTGCGCTTTTTGATAGAGCTGATATTTGATCCAAATTATTATCAGGAATGAAGCGTCCATAAGCACAAATTTGAACCGAAAAATGGCCAAAAAGTATCAGGCCAAATGATATCGAGGGCTTAGTTGGGAAATCTGTTTGGGTTTTGTAATTTTTTTATTTTGAGACTAGATACTGTCGCTACTTTTGATCGTTAAAACACGCTCCTCCATGAGCCATTGCATTGCGTTTAAAAACATACTTAAATTTGTTGCCGTTGGTGTACGACTCGCAAGTTGTTCTGTTTATAAAGGTTACAAAAATATATATATAAACTCATGGGCACATACACTACTGAAACATCCTAGTCCTGCTCTTGTTTTGCTGAATCAGTGATTAATAAACAAAAATCCACTGGTAACATGCATCAGAACGAGTTTAGCAGTGAACCCACAAATTCCACACCTTAATATCCAGTCTGTATATGAGATTCGTTTCGGCAAATGGCCTGCATAAGATAAATGTAAATATGTCACATAATATTCATTCATGTAAATATGGCAGCTAATAATATACTTTAGGCATATATTGGTAGAAAGTAACACGCATATATTAATATAAGCAGGTCATGTGAATATGCAAGGAGTAGACACCCATAATTTTACATAAATAATTGGGTATCTGTTTACATTTTTCATGTCTGTGTATATAAACAGAAAAGGGCGCTTGCAGCTGCAAATATTTATAAAGCGCCAACAAGTTCCGCAGCGCTGTACAGTGGATGAAACCTAACAAATATACATACACATTAAACACACAACAGTAGGCGAGCTCCTCATTATTTAGAGCAGTGTATCACATGAAACCTAATGGAAGAGCGCAAAGACCTATAGTGCAGCCAATAACACGCTTTCAAAATACATATTTATTGTGTTCAGCTTTTAAAATGGATTGAGGAAAAAGCACGAAATGAAATATAATACTCTGGCGCACCCAGGGCCAGTGCTCCCACTAGACAACCGCCTAGGGCACCCTGACACCTAGGGGTGCAGCTGACCCCAACCCAGGTTCCATTGTACCAGTTTCTCATTTGTGTGGCTCATGTAGCTGGCAGTGGTGGCTCGCATTTTATCACGGCCGTAGTAGCAGCAAATGACGGGCAATATACAAAGTACAGCCGCACAAAAGTTCGGCTGGGCAATGCAAGCGGCAAATGCATTTTTTTTCGAGAACATGAAACCGCTAGTACTGATGTACAGAGTGCGCTGCGTCTGCTAGCGGCATGTGTGCGTGATTAGGAGACGTCAGACGCTGCTAATGTGCGACCAACATAACGTCCAGACACAAAGTTTTATTGATCCGTACAAAATCACGGACGAAAATGCACATTGTATGACCGCTATCGTGTATTCCGTGAAAAAATACATCCCTTTGTTCGAACGCACTTTATCACAGATAACGCAAAAAATGCATTAGTCTGACCTTAGCCTTAATCCTACAATCAGCTGACATCGTTTGACTCATCAACAAACTGATTAATGAAAATAGCTGTCAACTATTTTTTTCTGTCACTTAGTTTCAGCCCTAGATCAGATAGCTGTGGAGGTGGCGACATGGCCAGGACCCACACTCAAATTTGATATTAATGTTTAAATATAATGATGGGTTTGGATTTAGCAAATCATTCTGATAATTGTAAAGTATCACATTTCTAGTGACTTAATAAAGAAAAATATGGATTGAAACTTAATCCAAGCTTTACAGTGTGTGACCAAAAGACTGTTCTTCCTGAAAAAATAGTGGATCGGCATTACCATCGTTCCTGCTCAACTAGACCCATGCTAGATAATCTATCTACAACACCATGGAGGAATACAGACCTGGACTAGTCATCGGGCGGTAGGCCGCTAGCCTCCCTGGCCGGCTGGCCAACATAGCCAGCCGTCTGGCAAGGCAGCTTAGGCCAACTGAAGAGGGAGGGCTGCCAGGAAGTCCTATGACCTAATCGGTGGGTGCCAGCCAGCTGCTGGGCCCCCGCTGCTTAGGTCTCACGGCATGCCACATGACGTGATCAGCAGGAATCGATGGCCGGTTTCCTGATTAGATCACAGCCAGGGCGCACCCACACATATGCTGTTTGGGATGAAGGCATGTGTGGGCCGGATCCTCCCTGCTGCATGTGACCGTATGCACTATCATTTTGTCATAAAGCCTCTCTGGCAGAGGGCGCTGCATCTAGATTTGTGACGACCTATTAACATATCACCTCTCTCTGAACTCTGTTCAGCATTCACATTCAATCATGCAGGCAGCAACCCCGTGTCTCTTTATCCAGAACTCCTGTCCCAAAAAATTGTTACTCATCAACCTGATATCTCAATCATTTGGTTTGGTACCTTGTTAAATACATATTTTTCCTGGTACAAATTGAATGACTGAATCGGTTTCCTCTTCGAAAGGCGATGGAAATGTTTCAATATGGCTCTTTCAGAAGTGACATGTTCTGACCAACGAGTTCCCCATAAAGTAGAACAGTCCTACTCCTTAATCATTACTAGCAGATACGTAATCCTGTTGTGCAGCTAGGTTGTTGCAACTATCCTATAGGAAGTGCTGTCTTGCGAGCAGCCAGAGAATAACGAGCAATTCAAGTTAATACTAATTTAGTCATCAAAGTCTTGGTTAGCGACTTTTTTTTCAGTGACAAACTAAACTAACTTTATGATGACACAAATCTATTGACATCCTTGTCGACTGATTAAAAACTAAAGGAAAATGTTAGGGAGGGGCCAATCTTAATTTCATTTTAGTCATAGTACTTTTTAACAAAAATGACATTTAGTTTTCGTCATAGACTAAACGTTTGCTGAAAATGTATGGACCCTTTCATCAACAAATTAAGACTAGACGAACGTTGGAGGGACCAATTTTAATGTTAGGCATAGTCATTTGACAAACATGCCATTTATTTTTGGTTGACTAAATTAACACGGATTCCAAGGTCACTTGTTTACATAGCGCCAGCATATTCCGCAGCGCTGTACAACAATTGACAAATCCGTACAGGAGGAAACAAGGGCCCTATTCCTGTGGGATTTCACAATCTAGAAGAGTTGGAAACGAGTGATGGGCTGGTTACGTCAGTCGGGTGATAGGCTTTCCTAAATAGAATGTCTTAAGGCTGGGTTCACGCCTGAGCATCTCATATGCGCGTTTTACACGTGTTTTGTCGGGTGTTTTGAGGGTTTATGACAATTAGACTTACAAAAAAAAAAGTGTGTTTCTATGGCTGCAAACCCGCTGTAATACACCCCAAAGAAGCTCCTGTACTTAATATTCCTGTTTTAATCCAATATCTAATAAACTGTTGATTATAATTCTACAGTAAAAAGTCTGTTTTTGTATTTTCTTGTAACAGCCCTTTTTATTATCATTCACTGGATCTTGTATGTAAATTCCAGGCATTTTCGTTCTGTAGTTTCTTTGCAAACAGCTTTTCACTTTTCAAACGTACTCCCCCCCCCCCCCCCTCTCCATTCGTCAGCTTTTTCCAGGGGCTGCTCGGGTTTGTTCGGCGGGGTTAATCCAGATGTTTCGGTGAACGGTCGCTGGGTTTTGCGGTGAGTGTTCAGCAGGTTTGCGGCGGCTTTTCCCTGCACTATGACGACCCTGTGGTGCTTGCTGAATACACCGCAGGGTCGCTGAAATGGGATCACCAAATCGTACCGATCCGAGAACAAAAAGTCAACGTGCGGTGACTTTTCAATTCTTTGAATAACCCTGTAGTGTAAAAACCAGTACAGGAAACCAATATATAGCAAACTGCCATAGACGTATGATACACTGTAAACCACAACATTAAGCGAGGACAAGGGAAGAACCCCCATACTCTGATTTGTATTGCACTTGCTGTCTGTATGCAATCTTAAAACTGAAGCCCCTGAGAACCTATTGTGGGCTGTGGATATGGAAAGCAGGATTTCTCCTCCACTCCCACAGGGAACTTCTAATGACTTTATCATATGTCTACTACATCCCACGCATGCCAAACCATGGTTGTGTGTGTGTGTACACGAAGGACAGTCATATAAGATCTGTGGTGCCAATGAACCGAGGCAAAATAATGTAACCTGTTTCCATAGAGTTTTGCCAGCCAGCAGATTGCTATTATCTTCGCCCGGCAGGTGCAGCAGTCTAATGTCAAGGTGATGTTTCTCTTCACTCGGGCGTTACTGTTCTTGTTGCCTGAGGCACTAAACAAAGGCCGTCTATGCTAATGGCTTAAAATTGTGTTCACTCACATGTTCTTTGCAAGCACTTAATCAAATAAGCCATTTCTCGCTAAAACCTTTATTTTATTACATTTTTAATTCTTTAGAGCATTTCTATTCAAGCTTTTACAGAAAATGCTATTGTAAGGATTTCGTTTCCTTTCAGACCTCCGTGCATTTCTAAGTAATGGCTTTTAAATATTTTACTGTTGCCTATGTCCTTTACAGCGAGCGTTCACTCTTTAACATTAGTGCTGCTATTTGCATATGTATTGTCAGACGCAGAGTTTATTGTTAAATTGTAATCTGATTTTGGTTTTAAAATGTACTCGTGTCTCTTTCAATTATTCATTTTTTATTTATTATTTTTTTAGCACTCTTTTGATGGAATGCCCATGAACTGATTTTTTTTTTTTTTTTTTTTTATTTATTTTTTTTAAACCATCAGACAACCCGGTGCCAGTGAACCGCACTCCTCCATAGTGAGATAAATTTTTATACTGCTAATAGTAAGTTAGACTCCCAAAACTTGACATGCCCAGAATTTGCTATAAGCCCCCCCCCTCCCTGCATTTTAATTAGTGGCCCCTGGTCAAATTATTAGCTTTCTCCCCGGCGCTCATCCTATTGAATCCTCTATGGACGCAGGCTGGCTCCACTAGGCTTGTTTGCTCTCTTCTAGCGCCTCGTGCTCTGCGGGATATCACGTGACAGGGCAGCGGCAATTACTGCAGTATTGTTTAGGACGTGAGGCAGGCACGCTGCAGCACCGCCGCATTCAGAGACCGATCACAGGCAGCTCAGTCCGCCCCCACAACATGCCAGCAGAGACACTCGCCTGGCATGCGTGCCAAGGTTGCTGACCCCTGCTCTACACTCTTGGGTCCTATACAAACATAGATGGCAAGGAACCACCAAGGAGAAATATTGACAGTCGATAACCCCAAATGGCTCCTCTTACCAGATTTATTGTGACCGAGCCATTGTATTACCACCTTTTTGAGTCATAATACTAGGGCGTTGCACTTATGGATACTGGGAGCCAATACCAGAGGCTAAGACTACAGCATAACCCTGCACAGTGCAACTTGGGCATGTAGGGTAGAGTCGGGGCCCAGAAGGACAATGGGAAATATTTGTCTACATGCAACAGAAGACAGCAGCATATATTAACTGGTTAAACCAAACTTTAAAGTAAAGCTGTCATCGTCCACTCAACACCTTCTCCTTTAAATGTTACCTATTCAGATAGTATATGTATAGATTATGAATTGATCCCTGTCAAATAAAATGGCCCTACATTTGTTAATAGAGTTGGTTATAGCAAGAGATTTGGCCATGGTAAACAAAGGCCATCACATCTGCAATACAGAGGACCTCCACTGGCAGAATGCAATGCCTATGGACAGAGGCGGCTCTCCAATTAGGCAGTTAAGGCGGCCGCCTAAAGGCCTCACCCTCCCTGGGGCCTCGCAAGGTTGCTTTCCCCCACAGTGACCTCAGACTCACTGGTCAAGCTCGCTCATGTCAGCAGCTCCAGGCAGTGAAAGGAGCTGATGCCGCCAGAGTTACTCCTCCCAGTCCCTCCAGGCAGCGTGTTCCTGGGGCCCTGCTCCTGCACTGTCAGATTAGCAGTGCACACACAGCCCCCAGTGAATGGCTGCTGATGAGCTCTGGAAGCTACGTGCTGTTACAGAGCAGCGGGAACATGGCATCCTGTCCCACATGTGCTGAGGTGAGGAGCAGAGCTTCCATTCCACCAGGCTGCCAGGTGAGAAACTATATCTATTCTTTGCACTGTAAATTCTCATCTCAGCACCCCCTACAGAGACCCCCCCCCCCAGCCTCCCTCCAGTGTGAGGGGTCCAGCAGCAGACATTCCTGCCATATTACAACCCTTGCTGGAAAGGACAATTTTCATCCCCTGTGGTCTTTAACCCCTGCAAGGCCATTGATCTGAGCAGCACAAATGTTTTTTAACCATCCCCTTTGTTGTCCTGAAATGTGTGTGTGTCCCATCGTTGACAGGTCCTATCTAACTTGACTGAATCTGCATTTACAGGAACAACTCACCCTGGAGCTCCCCAGCAGGCTCTAGGCCTTAACAGACAGCCATGCCTTAAAGGCCTAGAGCCTGCTGGGGAGCTCCAGGGTGAGTTGATCCAGGCCATATGATCTCGCTTTAGCGATCGTGGAGGGAGACGAGGGACTATTTGTCCCAAGTCTCATTCTGGTCCTGGTGGCCCGAAGTGGCGAATTGGGCCGCCGTTCTCGCCGTGGGATGAGAGGTGAGTATCATATATATATATGATAATTTTTTTTTTTGGGGTGGGGTTCAGCTGGTGATAGCTGATTCTGCAGTGGCAGAATCACTTGGCACCAGTTTGAGTTGATGCCAACTTGTCAGTTAGCTGCAGGGGTGAGTAATTAGTAGACATGTGCATTCGTTTTAGTACTAAAACGATTTAGTCAGAATTTTGGATAATTTAGTTTTAGTATGACTCAAGAGAAACGAAACTGCTCAGTACAAAAAACGAAAGAAACTAAAATAAAATGCACTACATTTTAGTTTCAGTCCTTTTTGTGATATTACATTGAGTGAAGGAGACCAGCAATGAAGAACGCAACATCGCAACATCCGAAGATCTGCACCCTCCACATGCCAATGCAGTACGATGTTCTATACAGAGAGGGGCATTAATTAATGCAGGAGGATGTTCTATACATTATACAGAGAGGGGTATTAATGCAGGAGGGTGTTATATACATTATACAGAGAAAGGTATAAATTGAGGAGGATGTTCTATACAGAGAGGGACATTAATTAATTCAGGAGGATGCTCTATATATTATACAGAGAGGGGTATTAATAATGCAGGTGGATGTTGTATACATTATACAGAGAGGGGTATTAATTAATGCAGGAGGATGTTCTAAACATTAAACAGAGAGGATCCTTTTTTTTCAGCCCTTTAAATCCAGTGGCTGTGAGCGCTGAGATCGGCTGCTTGTTACATTATCTCTCCGTACAATGTATCAGGCTCAGTTGTTACAGTAACTGACTGTAACAGTGCTCAGAGTTTCATTAAAACAAGGAAATAATATTGTTCTAACCTCTTATATATGAAAATATTATTTACTAGTTTTACTGAAACTCTGAGCGCTGTGATGAGCAGCAGTCAGTTACTGTAACAGCTTGCCTGACACGGGGCAGTATTCCAATGTTGGTGTTAACTTAACCAGAGCTGTTGTAAACTGAAAACCTCCATTGGCTATAATGGCTCTGGGAAGTTTACAACAACTCTGGTTATGTTAGCACCAACTATGTAATATGGCCCACATTGTGCTGAGAGTGAGAGATACTGTAACAAGCAGCGATCTCAGCCCTCTGAGGAGCCACTACAATAGTAATTGTATCCATTGGTTTTCGGATGAATGAATTTAGTTTTCATACTAAAGAACTGAAAACGAATTTCTTCAGTAACTAAATAAATTGCATTTTAGGACTAATCCATTAGTTGAAAACGAAATTTTGTGCTGTGCACATGTCTAGTAATTAGCTTTGTGATCTAGCTAAGTGATCCTTACACTAATTACTCTCTGCTTACGCTTTGTGCTCTCCATGTTAAGCATAGGGAGCGCAAAGTACAGTAAGCTGACACTAAAAAGCGCTAATATTTTTTTTTTTTTTTTTAAACCTGCACCTGTTAGCGTTACACTCGTATCACATCCCGATGCGCTATCACCTCTTTTAACTAGCGCTAACGTTCATTTATGTGAGCACTAGTGTTAAGGAGGTGTTAGGGCCCATGGTCTCTGTTTTTTTTTTTTTTTAGAACTGTATAGTTGTGTATGAAATGCAATCTCTTGTAAAATATCATTTACTGATAGTGTGTTTGTAATCCCTATTTTGGGCCCAAACTACTTTGCCCGTCTTTGTATAATGATCCTCCATATGTTCAGGGTGTCCTCTGTGTATGACAGAGCTGCATTGCAATAATAAATGAGTCTGTAAACTATAATCAATGTTAGAAATTGCTCCCTGTAAATACGATTCTTTGCTTTTGTTTAAAATTCGTTAATGTCATTACCTTTTGTATATGGCCTCGGCTATGTTCCTGTTTTAATAGGGGCCTTATATCTTTCCTTCACCTAAGGCCTCAGCAATTCTTGAGCTGCCTCTGCCTATGGACCAGTGTGGTGCTGGCGCCAACGCTGAACAAAGATAAACATGGATAGTGAGATGGCACTTATATCAGTGGAAAGTGAACAATAAATACCGGATTTCAAGTCTGGTGTAAACGTAGCCAAAGCTCTGGTTCACTTTAAATCAGTTGGGCTATACCCCAGGTCAGATGTAAACGTAACTGTCCAGGCTGTTGTAAGCTTACAGCAACCCTGATTTAATATTTCAGACTCCTAACTGCTGTTAAGGCTTGATTAACCGTTTCAATTGGTTCTTTACCTGGAAGACGTTGGCAACATATATTGGGCCCGCTGAGCAAGCCAGCCCAGCACATCCCAAGACCAGACCCCTACCAACCCTCGAGTGCCCGATGGGTTAGTCCGCCCCTGGCAACATGCCATTCTCACTACATCACCGTAGGGTCCCTTTTTCCTACATTACTAGGAGGTGGAATAGAAGTAATGGATGTTTGTTACTGTTTCCTTTTATTGTATGTTTTAGATTGTCGTTTGGTCCTTTCTCTCGACATATTCAGGGCCCCAGTCCTAGACTCCCATTATGAGTTGGGCACTAATGCGAATGGAGACACCATGTTTAAATTTGCGAAAGATTCACTCTGCTTGGGATCTCATACTTTGGTTTCGTGATGGGGTAGACTTTTCATTTCCACCTTGTTTCCCAGGCTTTGCTTGTTCTGTTAGAACAAGATCCATATTCTGTCAGACGTTTTACATAAAGACCTGTCAAAACAGGAATATAATGGAATACTTTCAGTCCAATGTCCTGTGCCCCAACACAACCACCAATATCACTATTTTAACATTGCACGAAAAATACAATTTCTGAAAAAGATGAGCTGTATATCCACCTGTCAGAAGTGAACTCTTAAATATAATTCTATTTAATATCTTGCGTGTCCTGTAAATTCTTGTAACTCCTGTTCAAGTCCTTTATAAAGACCTACTGCAAAAATAGATGAGCCTTGTCTAGCCACAATGAGGAAACTCAACGATTTCATCAAACCTTCAAATGAACCGATGCGATTGCAAAACACACACTTACACAAGAAGCAGAGGGTTAAAGTGTAAGTGTGAGCCAGAGCAGCTCTTGTACTATGATCTTAGAGTGAGAGCCAGGCTTCTGACAGCCCCGCCCACCCATGCAACCAATCACATCAGTGAACCAACAGAGCCGGATCTCAAAGCGTCAGACTCAGGAATGATTTGGTTCTTTCGGCTCCTTTGGATATGGATCATTTGTAGTTCTCTTCCTCTTTGCTCCTTCCTTAATGATACTTATTGGGATCCGCTCAGAGGTTCACTCATACTACAGTACAGCATTTCTCCATCTTCTGAATTGTGCTACTGTTTTAAAGGTATGTGAATTATGAGTATAGCACTGGTGTGTGTACTTTTATTAGTATTGCTGGGACTTGTAGTCCAACTATGTAGGACTAAAAGTCCCAGCAATACATTATATTTTTAAGGCTAAAAAGTGACAAAATAAAGGGAATATTGCTCGTTATAACTGTTTGTTTGCAAATCTTAATTTCTTTGGGAAAGGATACCCAGCATTCTGTGTGGTATTGATACACATTCTGAGTATTTTGGCCCGCCAAATGGAGATATATATATTCAAAGACGCCGAATATTGGAGTGGTGAGTTAATCAATTAATGTTTATGTGTATGAAATGGTCTCCAACATTGTTCACTTGTATATCCTGATGAAAGCGTTGGAGAGGCTGAAACGTTGCTTTTATATGGATTGAATAAAGAATCTTTACAGTCCTGGAGTGCCACCGTGATTCTGTGAAGTGCTATAATATATATATATATATATTTTTTTTTGTTAATCATATTTTCTGTTATTTAAAAATTTTGTTTTTAATCTTGAAGCAACCACTTCCTCCCCACTCTGCCAGGTCTGCCTCCTCCAATCAGCTGCATGCTCCTGGGGACATCACCATGTGCTTTCACTTATTGGGAGAGGCTGGCATACAAGCTGTGGGAGAGCAGCGTCTGCTCTGTGCTGCGCTTGCAGGCTGCTGGATTGGATCATCTAGAGAATCTGAATTCATTCCTCAGGCTCCAAGAATAAAAGGTGACAGGTTAATAAATGAACCTGTTCTCACTGAACTAAATCCCCCTCTCCAGCAGTGTGACATCTACAGTCCAGTGTGCCAGAATGCCATATACACACCAGTGCTCCAACCATAGGAGTGCCCAAATACTAGTTTGCTGCCAGTGTGCCATATACCTACCAGTCTGACGTGCCATGCATACGAGTCTGCCATGTATGCCACAGCCATGATATATATATATGCTTAATGAAAATAAACACAATGTATATGGTACAAAAAAAATTGCCCAACACTAGAGGGTTTGGGTTTGGCTTGAAGAAAAGGTGGCAACCCTACATGAGCATGAGGACTGTAGCATTATGAGGAAATGAGATTAACTCCTTGTAGGCAGATGTAAGTGATTAGCACCCGTTGCTAAAATCCTTTTACTGGGATGGAGTTAGAAAAACTTACTTTGAGAAGACCCTAGAATCAGCCCGCTGAGCGGCTCCACGGGGAAAGGTGAAGACCCTCAATTTATTTTGAATGGTCACAATGTTTTGAGTGTCCCTTAAGTCAGCTCTCGTCATTCCCTTCAACTCCTGAGGCGCGTTCAGTTCCTCAGCAGCTGCTGAATTGTTCCATTGCAGCAGATCAGTTTGCTGCAGCCGTCTCACTGAACGCTTTGGCTGTGAATATGGAAACAAAAGGGCAGAGGATTGCTTAATGGTGCTGTTTCTGCAAAATCCACTTTTGTTCATTTTCTTACCACTTTAGTGTTAATGTTTTCCATGTTCCAATAAATATTTGCTGTTTTGCTCCTCCAAACCTTCAAACTGAACATTTCCTTATTGGATTATTTGCGTGGAGGCAGCCATCTTTCCTACGTCACACAGCTAACCCCGCAGCACTTCTCCACCTAGCTGCAAGTGCTAAGTTAGTGCTGAGCTGCAGAACGGCGTTCAGTGGCAAGTTGCTAACTTGGCACTTGCAGCGGCTGAGCAACTGAACGTGCCTCTGGTTCACTGCCAATTTACATCTCTTACAAGCAAATGTGTAAAGCCACTATCTCCCGCTTAGATCTGTAAATGTGCATAATCATTCAGAAATGTGTGTTCGTTAAACTAAAATCTTTTCATATGGTTAGTGTAGCTGGTCTCTTTTTGGGGTTTAGGGGTTCTGTAACATTTAATTATATATTAGCGCAGCAGAACCTGGTGTCAAGTTGGCGGTCCACCAGGTCAGTTTTCAGGCTGTAGGAGGGCTGGCGATGGAGAAGTTGGGGTACTGGAACTGAATTCTAGCTCTGGGGAAAAGTCATAGGTTACTTAATGAATTTAAACAAAATGTTAGAACTTTAATTTTCAAAACCTTGTTTAGTTTTTATGACGTTAGGGGTTATTCAAACAGCGCAGAACTTGCCACCGAATTGCACCGAACGCTGAATTTCCCCATACAGTGAAATTCCCCATAGAGAAGTAATGGTTAATCTATTCAGAGAATGGCGAAATGCCCTGATTTTGTGTTTTTTTTTTTTGTTTTTGTTCGGGTTTAAAAAAGGCGAATACCATAGGTTTCAATATAAATAAAATTCCCTGTTTTAAATATTTAGCAATTTATTTTCATTTGCAGCAAAAAAGTCTATAGTTTAGCATTTTTTTTTTCAGCAAAATTTGATTCCTCTATCTATATTTACATTTTTTTATTCTGCAACAGACCTTTTTTTGTTGTTCATGAGACCTTATGCATAATTTTCAGTTAATCTATTCAGTGATTTGCACGGTGGCGAACCAAGGCAGGGGTGGGCCGCCCCGGGTGCAACTGGGCAGGAGTGCATCTAGCCAGCCGTCACTCTTCAGGGCTGAACTGTCCGTCCATGCAGCAATGTGGTCTGTGCTTCCATGCAGCGCAAAGCATCTGCCTCTGGCTGCCAGGCACAATCTGCCTCCGTGACTCCTGCATGTCCTGTCACCGCGGTGGAGGTGAGCACTGAGCAGAGCTGCTGGAGGAGATGTTGATGGGTAAGTGGGAGTGTGTGTGCGGTGTCTTAAGTGCAGGTCTACTTGTCAGATAAGGTGACTCCAGGTTTAGCTGCCCATATAACCCACCCACCCCCCCCCCCCGACACAAGGCATTTGGCAGCTCCATGTCCGGTGCACCTCAGGGACCCTGTGGTGAATAGTTGGTTCACCACAGGGTCCACAAAATGGAAGCGCACTGAAATTTGTCTTCTGAAGATCCCTTTATAATATGTTGTGTTTATGAGGGTATCACAAGCTCTGCAGCAATAAAACGTGTGTTCTATTGCAGTGCAGCTCTGTGAAATGCGTGTGTAGCTTTCACTCCCGGAGGAGCCGCTGAATTTAACCTCGGTTAGTCTCTCCGCACTAAGGAATAAATATACACCAGCACTGTTGTGGATTTTATAAATCATATATACTTTACTGGTCTCAATGCGGCATATATAAAATAAACACGGTATATGGAAACAGGATTTCGTATTGCGGGAAACGCACAGCGGTAAAAGAAAAGTTTAACCCCTTTGTTTCTGGAGTGTAAGTCCCGTGCAGGTTATGTCCCAAGAAGTGTGTGCGTGAGCTCAGATACCCGGGTACTATATTTCAACTGGCCAGTGAATGGATTTAATAAATCTTCGACTAGTCACGTTGGGGTTGCTAGATTTTAGCAGTGCTGCAGCTTGCGTCTTTAAACTTTAACTGTGGCCTAGGAGGCCTCTCACCCATCCGCCAGACAATCTGTTCCGCTGCCCAATCAGGACGTCTCTCCGCTGAATTGTGCTGGGACTCTGTCACCGGATCCGCTTCTCTCGCTTGTCTGTCTTTACAACACGATTTACAGCTTACCGCCTGCACTCCCAGTGGATCATCGCGGTCTCCTAACTCGGGGTCCAATCTGCGACTTTGTGTAAAACCTCTCAGCGGTGGATTACTGGGTCTCTGGCATGTCACTATCGATCCCCAGCGTCGGCATGGCAGCGTCTGCTCTCCGGCCTGGTTACATTCGCTCAGTCTCACATGCGTCTCACTTGGTTCACTCCTCGGGTCACACTGGCTCTCCTTCCACGAGGCTGCAGATGTCCTCTCCTCCTTCCCCACCCACTTCCTGTCTCTGCCCCAGAGCATGCTGGAAAACGTAGTCCCAATGTCCAGTATAGTTTACATGCGCTTGTCTCCCTCTAGTGGCCAAAACGGAACATTACAGCAACAGGGTTTTAAAACAGCGCTACACTTTTTTTTTTTTTTTTTTTTTTTGGGGTAGCAGTTCATTCTTGGACCCATTTGTGTTTTAAAACTTTAAAATTTAAAACAAGGTGGATCATTCAACTGTGTCCTTGCCTTTTTTTGCACGGGGGGGGGTGCTGTGTGCAAAAGGGAGCATCTACCCAAGGTGCCAAATCTATTCGAAGAAGGGTGAAAATTCTAGGTCAAAATCGGCTATTTGGTCTAGATTGTTCTCTTCTCCTGACTTTCACCTTTCTCTGAATAACCCTGTAAGTACGCCTCTGCTTGTGCAGTGTTTTTATTTTGCAAGGTTAGAGTGTGGATAAGTAAACTCTAATGGGGATAGTCCAGAGAAACCAATTCATGACTAGGTACCGTTTTGCTGACTTTACACAATGGTTAGTCTTGCTTCCCACACTCACAACATGTGAGAGGAGCCTGTCACCACTGCACTGCTGAGAGTTCTCTAGACTCGCACAGTGCTGAAGTCAAAGCCGATACAACTTCCCTTTTTTTTTTTTTTTTTTTTTTCTGAGGCATTTCTCTGGCCGCCATCTTCCATGGTGAACATCACTGGACATTTTATGCATGTCATTGTAGACTGAGTATTGTAACAGCTACATATTGATGGGGTTTGAGTTTGAAATGTGTGTAGCAACTTTTAATATGAAATGATGAACATATAAACCTTGGTTAAATTTTTTTTATATTAAAAATATAAACGATACACTTTATAAAAAATAAAAAAAATTAAAGTGCTAACAAGTTCTGTAGCACTATATAAAAACCTTTTGTAGTTCACTTGTTTTTCTTTGAAAGGATACTACAGGGTTAAAACTGGAGTGGGGGCTATTGGCTGCTCCATGTTAACCCCTTTTAGATTATTCTAAAAACTAGCCTTTATTCCAACGCTGGGCAGCCCCTACAGACGTCACATGATGTAGATTGGATAGTAACTTCTATTTAACATTAGGAAAGAACTATTATGCCATAAAAAAGAAATTGTGTATATACTCAAGGGTTTAATCAATGAGCTACAGAACTGGTTTTGCAGGTTTGGATATCTTTGCTTGGCAGATGCTGTTTTTCAGGGTCTTATCTGAGCAGTAACCAAATAAAATTGTAGACTAGTTTCTGTTGAAATGCAACGGCTCAAATTGGGGGGGTCTAGTAACTGTTCCATATTTTTATTTTATTTTTGCGATAGTGCTTTATAAATACTTAACAGGTTCCATAGCGATGTTCTGAGACATAACAGATACACATTCAAGTTGGACACGCAGAGCCGTGGGAGAGAGGACCTTGCTAGAGAGCTTACAATCTACGAGAGGTGGCGTGGCCGGAACACAGAGAGCTGGATGTGTGAGTGCTGAGCTCCCAGGCCCGAGTGCACAGATTGTTATTTCTGGGCAGAAATAACAGCAATGGCACAGCGGAAAAAGACACTTACTACCCCAGGACTCTCGGACTGCGGGGACCCAACGCCGATCCTCCATTTTACCGTTCTTGGGAGATACATCTCAGCCGCGGACCTCCGGTAAGGGATCCAAAATGGCGCCCGGCGACTCAGATCAGGAGGCCTCCCCGCCACGATTAGATTCAGCAACAAAAGGGAGCAATATGGACCACGAACTGCGGGCCTTATTACAGAGTTTGCCGACCAAAACGGATTTGGCTGCTCAGTTTACTCAAATGGAGCGCAATTTTAATACTAAATTTGATGAACTGGGGTCTGATTTGAAGCAGTTGGGAGGCCGCGTAGTGGACTTGGAAGAGGACAGAGATGCGTTATTTTCTCATGTGGAACGTTTAAATGGTCAAATGCTAACGCAAGCTAAACAGTTGGCCAGGCTGCATAGACACCTGGATGATGTTGATAATAGAGGCAGACGAAACAATCTCCGCATAAAGGGTTACCCGGAAGCAGACTCTGGCAAGGAAGATGTTAAAGAGCTACTCCGTGGTCTGTTTAATGATATCCTGGGTCGATCTGTAGAGGAAATATTAGTTCTGGATAGAGCTCACCGTGCACTGCGGCCGAGGGGATCACAAAATGACGCACCTCGTGATATTATCTGTCGCTTGCAAGATTTTACACTGAAAGAGGAAATTCTCAGAGCAGCGCGCAAAACTTCGGAAATTAAAGTGGACGGTCAAGTGATACTATTCTTCCAAGATGTTTCTTGGACCACTTTACAGGCACGGAGGGCTCTGAAACCGTTAACTGAAGCGCTCCAGGAACGTGATATTCGTTACCGATGGGGATTCCCACTAAGTTCATTCTGTTGCATGTCCTGAGGACATTCCGGACTTTGTGCGTGTTTTTGGACTCCCAGAAGTCGACATCCCAGACTGGTATGGTTCGCCGTCGCCATCTGACACTCTACCCTTCCCACAGCGACCCCGCTGGACTCAACAGGCGAAAAAAAAAAACGTAAAGGCAAGCCCTCTGCAGCAGCCCCTTCTGAGCCTGATCCAGAACCATGAGGGAAGCCCTTGCTTTTGCTGCCATTGTCATTTGAAAGTTTATACGCTTTTTTGATATTTTCTGCCCCCTTGCAAAAAATTTTTTGATTGCATGCGCTTGGGTCCGGCAACTGAGACAGTCGGATGAGACTCTTGCTCGGCACCCAGAACTTTTGGAAAATTCTGAGACTTTCTTGGCCACCTCCTGGATTTTTTTTTTTTTTTTTTTGGGTGATCACTCGTACTATTTGCTATGCTACTAGGGGGTATGGGCAGGTCCCGGACTCTGACGCCCTCCTCTCTCACTATTTTAAATGGCTAATTTAAATTTGATTTCTATGAATGTCCGAGGTCTTAATATGCCTGCCAAACGCTCGAAGGCTCTTGCAGAATTCCAGAGGTTGAAAGGTGATGTTGTTTTTGTTCAGGAAACACATTTTAGAGAGGGTTCCACACCAGGGTTTCGCAATGCTCGCTATCCGACGGGCTATTTTAGCAATTTTGGGGAGACAAAATCTAGGGGGTTGCCATTCTATTTGCGCGACATGTGCCTTTTACTCTGCAAGATGTGGTAACTGACCCGCAAGGTTTTTTGTTTTTTTTGATGGTTAAAGGGATGTTGGGCAATACTACATAAACTTTTGTAAATGTTTACCTGCCGAACCGCTTGCAAACCAAATGTCTCCGAAAAGTGTTACGACGTTTGTCCGAGTTTCAGTAAGGTTTTGTGGTCTTAGGGGGTGATTGCAATGTTTCGTTAGATATGCCGGCAGATTGTGTTCAGGGTGGGGGATCGTCTGTTCCCTCTCTACAGGTCCAATTTCGTAAACTCTTGTCAGCGGACCGTCTGAGATTTCTGGCGTCTCAGTAATCCAGCAGTAAAGGACTACACATTTTATTCACATGCCTTTTAAGTATTCTAGGGCTTTGGAAATGATACGCAGTTGCAAAATAGGACCCATAACATGGTCGGACCATGCACCCCTTCTGTTATCTTTAGCCCTACCTAATTTAGTGCGAACAGAGAATGCCTGGCGTTTGAGTCATTGCTATCTGATTCCCATGACGCAAGCGGAGGTGACTGCCTCCTTAGAGAATTACTTCCTTGAAAATGACACGGATGATGTAACACCCGCGACGGTTTGGGGGGGGCTCACAAGTGTGTGAGGTGCTTTTATCCAGTTGGGCTCCAGGCGCAAGAAAAGGACCGCCAGAACGGAGGAATTGCTGAGGGAGATCACGGCCTTAGAACTGACGCATAAATCTGACCTAGATCCTGAATCATTCCGACGATTAGTTCTCTTAAGAGCTCACTTAGCTAAATTAACGAATGCACAGGTGGCGCGGGCCCTTACACTGACGAAATATGCTTACTACACCCAAGGGAATAAATGTGGCAGGCTACTTGGCACGTGCTCTGAAGAAACGATATCAAGCTACTTTTATCCCGAAACTGCATACTAGCACGGGATCCGAGGTCAATACGAACCGAGACATTGCGGAAGCCTTCCATGCTTATTACCAAACTTTATATAATATTGAGTAGGGTCCCTGAGCATATAGTGGACTCGTTTTTGGCTAAGACGATTAAAACTACTTTACCGCGTAATGTTAGCCGACCATTAGATAACCCGCTTACATTAGAGGAATTTACGGAGGCTTTAAAATTAACGCCCTTGGGTAAAAGCCCGGGCCCTGACGGGTTTACGGTGCTATATTATAAGGACTTTCGGGTCTATTCTGGGCCCTAGATTTGTTAAAGCTTTTAACTCTTTCGGATACCTTTCCTATTCCACCTGCGACGCTCCTCGTCTCTCTGATACCGAAACCGGATAGAGACCCGTTAGATTGCGCTAATTATAGACCCATATCTTTAATAAACGTTGACTTAAAATTGTTTACGAAAATACTGGCTTTACGACTTAAGCCTCTCCTGACTTCAGTGATTCACCGAGACCAGACGGGCTTTGTACCGGGCAGGGAAGCCCGTGATAATACTATTCGTTCCGTCTCCCTCATCCATCATGCTTCCAGGATGGATCAGCCTTTGTTAGTCCTCTCGGTTGACGCTGAAAAAGCGTTTGACCGAGTGGACTGGTCTTATCTTTTTCGGATGTTGGAGAGGATGGGTTTTGGTGTTCGTGGTTGCAGGCGCTGTATGACTGCCCTCAGGCACGAGTGCGGGTTAATGGCAGACAATCGACTCCGTTGACGATACATAATGGGACTCGACAGGGGTGCCCTCTGTCCCCTCTCCTGTTCCTGCTGTATCTGGAACCCCTATTACAGGCGATTAGAGATAATCCGGCGATTCGAGGAGTAACTGTTCCGGGACAGGAGCTCAAGGTGGCCGCATTTGCGGATGACCTGTTGTTCACCTTGACGGATCCCCTTTCATCGGTGTCGGCTTTGACGGAATTAGATGCGTTCGCAGCTTTCTCGGGATATAAAATTAACGTGCTGAAGAGTGAGTTTTTAGGGGTAAACCTTTCACGAGTCGTGACTGAGAGTATTCGTCACCTCTATGGAATGCAGTGGGTTCCGGAGGGACTTAAATATTTAGGAATACGCTTATCGTCGGACCTAGACAAATTCTTTCAGTTGAATTACGTTTCTCTGTTGCAACAGATCAAGGGGGACTTACGTAACTGGAACTTACCCCATATTTCATGGTTGGGAAGGATCAATGTCTTACAGATGAATATATTACCTTGACTGTTCTGTTTATTCCAAACCCTCCCTATTACTGTACCTCAGACCTTTTTCTCTGATTTGCGACAGACATTTACAGGCTATCTTACAGTGAATTGACAAGACCGGTGGGAAGGGGTGGTCTGGGCTTGCCCCATGCTTATTTTTTACTATCTAGCAGCGGTTTTTTCTATACTATACGGCTTGGCCAAAGGAACGATGGGTAAGCTTTGGGAAAATGTGTTACAGGCAGGAATTGCTTGGCCATTGTCCTCCTTGCCCTGGCAGTCGGCACCGCTGGCAAACCTGGGGCTTCGGTCACACCCGCTACTGAGCACACTGCTAAGGCTGTGGAGGAAACATGGAGTGGCGTTAGGACTGACTACACTGACTTCCCGCTTGACACCTTTGACTCACAATCCCCTGTTCCCACCGGGACTGACCCCGACATTTTTGGATGGGTTACTACCAAAACCGTATATACCGCTAGAAGCAGTAGTGGAAGACAACAGATTGCTCCCCCTGGACCGTTTGGTGGCCCCAGAAATAGCGAACAAGTCTATGGTGACGTTCCAATATGCCCAACTAAGTCACTTTATTCGCTCTACTACGTGGTTGACAGAGGGGTTGCCTCCATTGGCCCCCTTTGAGACCTTCTGTACCGATAATAGATATGGACATATTGTCTTGCATCTTTTCATACATAATGAGAGGGGCCTATAAAATTGATTCTCCGTTGCTACTTAAGTGGGCAAACAGATTTACAAGTAGATATTTCGGCTGAGAAATGGTCCAGGGCTTTCGAACTTACTTTGCGTCCAGGAGTCAGGGGCTTCGTGAATCGAATTGTAAATTGTTTGTTTATGAGATGGTATCTTACCCCATCTGTTTTACATGCTATGGATCCATTGTTGCCTGATATCTGTTGGAGGTGTAAGTGGCCAGAGGTAACTATGTCCACATATGGTGGACTTGCCCGAAAATTCAAAACTTCTGGTCAGACGTTGCACACGAGATATCGCGTTTAGGGGGCCTAGAAGTGGAATTTACTCCCTCTGCCTATTTGCTTAATGTACTGCCCTTTTCGATGCTCTCCTTTTAAAAACTCGCTTCTGGCAATTCTGTTAACCGCAGCGAGGGCACGGATTCCGTTATTGGAGGGAATGTGCACCCACCGTCAGGGATTGGGTTCTGAGGGTGGAGGGGGTCAGAGCTTTAGAAGCGCACTACAATAGGTTGGGTAAATATGAGGAATTTTATGCGATCTGGCGTCCATGGTCCTCGAACCTTCGCTCAATAACTGTCTCAGACAGGCCACCGGTGGGGGAACAAGAGGTCTCGTAAAGATAATCGACCGGTTATGGTGGGGCAGAGGTGAATTTAGATCCGAGCCTGGGCTGTGTTGTCTTGACCTACCATTCTGGTACTAGCTTTACTGCTGTTTATTTATGGATACGATGATCACCTTTTTTAGAGTTAATTTCGAATTTGTTATATTATAAAATTTCGGCACTGTTTATGACCAAGAGGCACTTTGATTGTATTCTACATTATTGTGACAATATTGTCTCTCATGCGACTTGTATTTTATACTTCGCCAATAAAAATATTTTACACAAACAAAATACAATCTACGAGAAGGGTGACACACTTAGGTGAGGTTCTATAGCTACCGTATGTATGAGAAGTAATGGAATGCATGGAGACTGTTTGGGAAGGTGGGGATTCTGGAGGGAACCTCCCTAAAGTAATGGGTTTTTTTTTGGTTTTTTTTGAGACTTCATGAAGGACTGGAGACAGGGAGGTCCATTACAAGGGGCCAGCTCAGAAGTCCTGAAGTTGCTAGTTCCTGGTGAAACCTGTACAGTTCACCAGTTTCAAACTGTCACTTATGTATTTACCAAATTGGAGGCTTTGGCTGCCATTCACCACCTTTTTTAAAAGCCGACTCTGCAACAACAGTTTTACAGGTGTCAGTAGCTTCCAACTTCAAGCCAGAATTAGCTGAATTACATGTTTCCAAACGTTGAAAATGTAACTTGTCTGTTCATATGTAATTTTAACTATCCAAAATGTATGCAATTTATAAATGTTTAGATAAGCAGAGCCTGTGACAAACACAGAATATTTTTTTTTTTTTTTTTTTGATACACAACATGAGTGGGAAGACCATCAGATCTACGTCTACTCCCTAAATGTGAAATTCTAGGTCAAAATAGCCAAACCAGAAGAATTCTCCCATTTATCTCCCTTTCCAAATCGGCTATTTGGTCTAGATTGTTCTCTTCTCCGGAGTTTCACTTTTCTTTGAATAGACCTGAATATATTAGGCATAAAGGTATTTCGGCGTCTGGAGATTCTTCTGAAGGGGGGCGCAACTGGATTGGCAGGAGGGAGAGTAGGAGGGTAATGGCTGAGGGGTGTGAATTCCTGAAGATGGAAAAACTGCTGAGGTAAATGCGAAGACCACCATAGGCGGCTGCGTTTCTGATTAGACTCGGGTTGGAAGGCTAATAGGTCTTGTGTAATTTCTCTAATGCTTTCACTTATTTGGTTGTATATCTGCTTTAAAGGGACACTACTACCAAAAAATGAAATGTTAATTTTATGTTGCTGATATCTTATGGTTTGTATCATTTCTCTCCCCCCCCCCGTATCTTTCCACCACTTGCTCCTCACGGTGTGGCTATGGGTCAGGTACCATCTCACTTTGTAAAACAGTAGGTGAATGGAGGTAGTGCGCTTATACCAAAAAAAAAATTTTCTTTTGCTGCCTTGTTTTCAAGCTACCAGTCCCAGAGCTTCACCTTGCTTGCTTGCTCTCTCTCTTCCTTCTCCACTTTTTGTGGGATGTAATCAAAGGACATCACCACCGAGGTAGATTAGAAAACCTTTAGCTTCATATCTCATTCAGCTGCTACATCTTATCTCAAGTAGCCTTTAGGCTGCGGCCACACGAGTGCATCCGTGTGACTGCTGCTCCCTGTGTTAGTCACAGCTTTGTGACTGGGCCACAATGGACGTCCTGAAAGCCTTCACGTCAGGCCGGGGTCACACAAGTGTCCTTGAGTGTTGTGTTCGTGGAATCAAGAGATGAAGCTTGTTCTAATACAACACATTTTATTTATTTTGTTTCCATTCTGAAACTGAGAAATAACTCGGGTTTTTACTCTGGACGCTCTGATTCTCTCCACTGCATTCAATGGCTGTCTCAGTCACTAAACCACTGAGACATCCACATGTCACCAATTGCAGTCCCTGTGAAACAAAGCAATCGCCACCTGCTGGTAGGAGGTTAAGGCAGCAGCAACAGAGCTATTGACAATTAGGGATGAGCGGTTCGGAGTTCGGCCCGAACTTAGCCTGTTGGGGTTGATCGCGAACTCTGAACATTTCTGGGTGTTCGGCGCATGTTCGAGTCCACAATGCATTTTCCCACTGGCCTGAAGCTCGTGATTGGCTACAGCCTTGCACCTGACCACAGGTCTGGTGCAAGACAGGTTCAACAGTATGCCAATCACCGCTCAGTCCTGATTGGGCAAATTTTGCCCAATCATGGGCTCACAGAGCGAAGTCCCGCAGAACACTAACGTTTCCACGTGCCGATTCTGCACGCATTTCAGAGTAAAGTTCAGGAGATTGTTGTGTTTTGTTACTGCCGGTCTGCCACGCTACTGGGGGGGTCTGATTTCTACAAAATATCAGGGAATTGATATGTGTGTCTTGTCACTGTGCCAACAAGTTTTTTTGGGGTCACTAATTTCTTTAAAACCTTTGAATTGAGGTGATCTGTGTCTTGTCACACAGCCAGTACCACGCAGTATTTTTGGGGTCACTAATTTCTACAAAATATTTGGGAATTGTTATAATCCGTGTGTTCTCAGTGGCTGCCACCCATCAAGGGGTCTCACTGATTTATAGGAGGTTTCACTGCCACCCATCAAAGGTTCTCACTGATTTATACCAGAGTTCTGTAAATCTTTGATTCAACTCTGGTATAAAGATTAGAGTTCTGTAATATATTTAATCTATATATCACTCACCATGTCTGAAAGGACACAGATAAAAGGGCAAGCAGCCCCTGTGTCGGGAGGCTGTGCCTCTGGACGTGGTGCATCCTCTGCAGGGGCACGCTTGTCCTTTCTAACTGGTGCTGGCCGTCTTAAGCAGCAGCCACATACAGAGGATTTGGTGGATTGGCTAACCAGGCCATCCTCATCCTCCGAGTCCTCTGCCAGCCAGGCTTCTAGTGCTTTACAGTCCACCTCAGCTGCCAAAGCATCTAATGCAGCCTCCATGTCCACAGCTACTCCTGCCGTAGCCTCGCTATCACACACGGAGTCAGCTGAATTGTTTGACTACATTGAGAGTGACATGCTGGTTGAGGATGCGCAGCAAGTACAGTGCTCTGATTCAATCAACCTAGAGGAAGGGGTGCCAGTGATGACACACAAATAACTGGCACTCATGTTGCCCCAGCAGATGCAGCATACTGCCAAGTTGGCTCCAGTGACGAGGAGATAGGGGGTGAAGATGACATTGATGAGGTCACTGACTCCACCTGGGTGCCAGATCGAACTGAGGAATCAAGTGAGGAGGAGGGGGGGGAGGAGGCACAGCAAACACGAGGCACAACATCCTCTGTGACCAACCGTAGCACTAGCCAGTCCAAGGCATCAGAGCTGCTCTGGTGCAGAGCTCTGTTGTCTCAAAGAACACATGCAGGAACTCTGCTGTCTGGGAGTTCTTTAAGAAATGTGCAGCAGACCCCACCGTTGCTATTTGTAATCTATGTCAGGAGGCTGAAGCATGGGATAAACACCGGACACTTGGGTACCATGTGCTTGAGGTGACATATGACCACCCGCCACGCATCCTGTTGGCGCAAAACTTTGCATAGCTCCTCCTCCTCATCTGTCTCTACCCCCACTGTATGTCCTGGCCTACAACCTCCACTGACAGGCATGATGCTACAGTAATGGATGTACCAGGTCCTTCCTCACAATGTGACATCCTCCCAGCAGCTGAAGATTTACGCAGTCAGATTACGTTGCCGCAGCTGCTGCAGCGTAAGAAAAAATATAGTCCCAAGCACAGCGTCTAAATGCCAGCTTAGCAAAATTACTTGCATTGCAGCTGCTGCCTTTCCAGCTGGTGGACTCTGCTCCCTTCCGTGAATTTGCTGAATGTGCTGTACCACAGTGGCAGGTTCCAAAACGCCATTACTTTTCACGCAAGGCCATTCCAGCACGTGGAAGACAATGTTATCCAGTCATTGGGAAAGGCAGTCAGCACCAAGGTGCATGTGACTTTAGACACGTGGTCCAGCAAGCATGGACAGGGTCGTTACATTTCCTTCACGACACACTGGGTAGCTCTGATTGCAGCTGGGAGGGATCCAAGACGGCTTCCTCTTCCGGCAGAAATTCAAAGAGAATTCGACCTTCCCACAAACCGTCTGATCTGTGACATGCCCACCAGGTGGAACTCGACATTAGCAATGCTGCAGCGTCTGCACAAGCAGCAGAGGGCATTCAACGAGTACCCGTGTGAGTATGGCACAAGGACAGGTTCAGGTCAACTTGGTTCCCCCCCCGCAGTGGCTGATCAAGGATGCATGCACTGTACTGTCACCATTTGAGGAGGCAACGAGGATGGTGAGCAGGGGCAGTGCATGCATTAGTGACACAATTCCTTCAGTGTTCCTGCTGGAGCAAACTCTGCAGGGAATTCTAGATGTGGCTCTAGAGGCAGAGCAGCGGGAGGAAGAGGAGGCCTTCTCTAGCTCTGAAGGCCCCAGTCTTTCCGCAGACAGCATTCCAGCAGGTCCTACTCAGATCAGACAGGAGGAGGAATATTGAAGATGGGGATTCCTCCATGGGAGGGTTTGTGTGTGCCCAGAAGGGCTAGTGCGTGGCTGGGAGGAGGAAGTGCACGATACGGTCATCCTCATTGACCAGGAAGACTCAGAAGCTAATGCCACCTCCAACCTACGCTGCATGGGCTCCCTTTTAATGCAAAGCCTGCTAAAGGACCCCAGGATTCGTGCTATCAAGGAGAGGGATCATTACTGGTTGGCAACCCTTCTTGATCCACGATACAAGGGGAAAGTTGCAGAGCTCATCCTGCCCTCACAGAGGGAGCACAGGATGAAAAAACTTGGACGCTCTAAAGCGACACTTGTGTAACACCTTTCCAGGCACTGGTAGATTACCAAGTGCTGACACAAGTGCCTCTGAGGCTGCGGATGATCAGAGGAATAGTGGTGAAGGCCAGGGCCGCTTGACTGATGCATTTTTATCCACAAAATGGAAACCGATTTAAAAAAAAAACAAACAAGTAATCTAGTTACAGCTTAAGAGTCTCGCTACCATAAATAATTGTAAAAAAACAAAATGTCCAAGCAGATAAGAATTGCTTTGCCTACAGAGCTCATTGCTACACTCCCTGTATACAACAATGAGCTCTGTGTAGGACTTATAAATTGTGTTTCCCACTTCTTAAGCAGACATTTGATGCAATAAAGTGAGACTTTGAGCTTCCTAATGTATGTGTAAATGTACATATAGCTGCGGGTTTTATTTTTAATCTTGTGCTTTGCTGGACAGTTGTCTGCCTCCTGTTTTCATGATCAGATTGAAGAACGCTATCCACCAACTCTTCAATAAGAATGACCACTTCGCAACAGGAAGCAAGGTTTATCACATTACATCCTGGCGACCAGAGACTTAAATTAACCAGAGAGATCTTATCTGGAGAACATAACAAATTACATTTGCAGATGTATAATACAATCTAATATATCTGAATGATTCTCCTGAAGTAATCTGCACAGTATCACTAAAGTTATTTTACAGAATTTTCGCTAAGCCAATCCTGTCACACTCATCGAGGTTGAAAACATATTTCCTCCTTGCCAAAATTATTTTTGGCTGCTCACAGTACAGTTAGGGGTCATTAAGAACTGATTCTATCCTTTAAATATGCTATCCTTGTCCTAGCCTTAAATATGCTATCCTTGTCCTAGCCTTAAATATGCTATCCTTGTCCTAGCCTTAAATATGCTATCCTTGTCCTAGCCTTAAATATGCTATCCTTGTCCTAGCCTTAAATATGCTATCCTTGTCCTAGCCTTAAATATGCTATCCTTGTCCTAGCCTTAAATATGCTATCCTTGTCCTAGCCTTAAATATGCTATCCTTGTCCTAGCTTTAAATATGCTATCCTT
Source organism: Leptobrachium leishanense (assembly GCA_009667805.1). Taxonomy (NCBI): domain Eukaryota; kingdom Metazoa; phylum Chordata; class Amphibia; order Anura; family Megophryidae; genus Leptobrachium; species Leptobrachium leishanense. Next base: position 78,002,639 of record CM019063.1, read on the forward strand.
GTCCTAGCCTTAAATATGCTATCCTTGGGTCCTTTCCTTAAATATGCTATCCTTGGGTCCTTTTTACAACCAAACTGTTATTGCTGAATAAGTGCAAGATCACAATTTACCAGTTAGACATAACAGATTGAGCCGTTGCTTAAGTCCAGGTGATAACAACCAAGCTGCAAGCCCTGCTTATGGTTTGGATGTTTTGGAAGGTTTGTATTCCTTGTATACTCTGGATAGGATCCATTAATTTGCAGCTAGATAACGAAGAATGAGCTATTCAAACATGGCTTCTTCTCCCTGGAGTTAAAGAGCACCATTGGCTATCAAACTTGTGGCCCTTTACCTCCCTGCCCGTAGCTTGACTTGGTGCCGGAGTCGATCTGCAGTGCTTTTTGCTGGTTGGGTGACACCTCTGACCCACCGGCGGTGTACTGCACAGGTCCCCAGCCCTTCCACCAGCGGCCATCTTGGTTGTGGCCTGCAATGCTAATGGGGAAGAAGAGTAAGAAAATGGAGCCACCGGACACCTCATAATATTAGGAGGTCTTTGAGCGGAACGCAGATCTGTCGGCCTCAAGTGCCGAGGACCAGAGTACAGCTGCGATCTCCGATGCTCCGACCCCAGATGGACATCAGACCCTACTGACACAGCCCTCTACTCGAGGACATACAGCAATTGCACGAGGACCTACGTGACCTATGGCGCACTGACCTTGAACTGGGTTCAAGCTGACATATCGGCCGTTGCAGCCAGCTCCTCAGCAATGACCGTCCGCCTGGATATGTTGGAGGGGATGCTGGAGTCTTCGAGCAAGTTGGAGGATCTTCAGAGGCAGGTGGCGTCCCTGACGGCAACAGTGGTGGATCTTGAGGTCAGGCATTGGCAGCGGAACCTCCACCTACAGGGGATCCGAGACAGTGGGTGACAATGCTTTAATGACTTGCGTCTCAGGCCTCGAGTCCCCTGCTACCCTAGTTTCTGCCTTTCAGATCTGTAAGGCAGCTGATGCGGGCCCTAGTGATCTCTGGTACTATGAGGGTTTCTATTTACCGGTTGCTGCACATCTTGTGCAGGGATGACGTCCTTGGCATTTCAGTACTGGCCACCCTTTCTGGATGAGAGCAGGCTGATTTGCATATGGAGCATTCATCCCTGTAATGGCACAAGCAAGCTAAAACCTTGACCTGAGCGGGCCCCACTGTAGAGCAGGCCACTAGTGCTGTTGTTCGTTCTCAGGACCCTCACAAACCTTTTTCTCACTAGATTACTTGTATATTATAAAACACATGCTGCATTTTTTTTTTCTTTATTTGCACAGAAGGAAAAATCTAGTTAGTTTTTTATCTCCCGATTCCCTTTTTTTGGATTTTGCTCATGATGCAATATTTACCAAAATCTTTAGGCAAGTTACTTGTAACGGATCACCGCTACCCTGCACGGGTAGATCCGCCGTCAGCGCCGAGCTTGTCTGGAGGTGTAGAGTCAGGGGTAGCGGGCTGTAAGAATTTGGCGGTGATTAATCGCTTTTGCACGATCCTTGAAGCGTCGCGGTTCCCCAAGCCCTGTTATCCCCAATTACTAGCCGAGGCAGGAGTAAAGGTTCAAACGGGTACCAGTTTATTTAACATGGGGGATACAGGGGTATTTATGGGGAATGAAACCATTGTTCTCCCCTGGCCCGCCCTCAGTCCTCCTGCGGTGATCTTTACCTTTGCCTCGAGCCCTTGCCCAATCTGCCTTGGTTAACCTGGAGGACCCCTGCTGTGCGCAGCCCTTATCTCGGCGCCAGCTCGTCTATTTCCCCCCCCCCTCCCAGAACCTCTCCCTGTCCGGGCAGCGCCCGCCCCCCCCCCCCTGTGGTGTGCGTGCTCCTTTTTGTCCTGGCGGCTCCCTGTGGCTTTCAGCCCGAGTTTGAGGTTTTACCAGGGATTTCGGGGTGATCCCCCTGGGAGCGGCGGCACGCTGGGGGTACAGCCTGGTAGCTCGGGTCCGGGGGCTGGTTCAGTCCAAAAAGCACCCTGATCGGATCAACGGAGCCCGAGCTGTGGAGGGGGAAAGTCCGGCGGCTATACCCGAGCAAGAGTCACTGTTTGCCGGCCGCGCTCCCGGCGAGGGATCCCTGGTCGGCGTTCGGGCTTCCGGGGGTGCGAATTTCAGAACTATTTTTAGGACCCTACTGGCCAAGAAGCGCAAGTTTGGGCGGCTTGGCAGACAGTTAGCGGCGGCTTGAGGCATTCACAGACCGGGTGTCTTCCCAGGGCTGTGGACAGGCGGGGAACAGGTCAACAATGGGGAGAATTACAGGGCGAACTTATAAAAATACAACCTAACGAATTCTTTAATACACCACACCAAATCAACATTTTAAGAATTTGTACCGCGCTACGGTATAGTGGCGGCCGTTCCGTCACATTACTTTACAGTTGTGGTATAGCTACTACAGTAGTGAAGAGGCAAAGGGGTGGTGGAGTGAATGTTTGGAAAAAGCCACATGGGATCTATTGTGTTGTCCAGGCTAACACTAAATGGTACCCCCAGTGATGTAATTTACATACATCCCACACAATGCAAGTCAATAGGTCAGTTTTCTGGACTTCTCACCCATAGACCTTATTCTATGCCCAATGCCACACTGTAAGGAACAGGTGCTGCAAAACAAAATGGATGAAAATGCAAGTACCTTGTAACAAATACAGTAAAATATTTTCCTAACTATGCAAACACGAGAGAAAAAAGCACATGTAAGATATCGGCAACATAATAAATTTTGTTTTTGTGACCGTGTCAAACATTCATGACTCATCGGCGCCTATTATGTTATTCAGAAAAATACCTTCTTTATACCATGTAACGTGGAGCCTCGTACCCACGTGCAGAATGCTCCCTTCACCTCTAGTATCCCAAAGGAGTACTGCTTCTGGGGCAAAACCAAGTCCATAAAGGGAGCTCGTTGTAAAGTGTTCGTTACAAAAACAGGGAGAAGGCATGGAAAACACATCCCAGCGTTTTCATGCTCCAACCCAAAGCCTCTAATTTCCCACACACATGCCCTGGTAAAACAAAGGCTAAAGCAAGGGGGCAGGGAGAACTAGTTTAAACCAGTTCCTGGAAGTGGTGTTGATGGAAGCAGGGAAAGACCAACAAATGCATTCCTTACAGATTGCACAGTCTATACCAGTGGTCCCCAACCATGGTCCTCAGGGCCCACTAACAGGCCAGGTTTTCCAGATATCTGAAGCACAGCACAGGTGTTATGATTTGCTGCTCAGTGATTGCAGGATTCAGTCTGCATTTCCCCATGGTGATCTGCAAAATCTGGCCTGTTAGTGGGCCCTGAGGACCAGGGTTGGGGACCACTGGTCTATACCACATGGCAGTCTACAATGAATACATAAGGGAACAGATAAATCGTAATAGGGCACAGAAAACACAACAACCCCCCCCCCGCCTGCAACTAGAACTGCAAGCACAGGGTGAATCCAACAGCGTGCTGGGAAACCATACAACAGGCCCACACCTCCCAAAGGGACTACCATCACATACCAAAAGCTTTCTAAAAAGCTTGTCATTTACAGACTCACTGCTGGCTGGGAGTTTTGTTTTTGCTTTACAGCTGTTCTACACCTGCACTCACCAAATATACTTTATCTCTAAAATTAAGGTGAGGTATGTGTTTTTTTTTTTGTTTTTTTTTTTTCCTTTCACTGTTACACTACCCCCTTCTACTGTCCTAGACCCAGGCTGGGTTGGTCTATTCAAGAATATACCCCTGGGAATCTCCTAGTATTTACCAAGAGACACATTTATTTTCCCTTGGGCACAAAGCTATGACATCCTGTTCCTGTCATGAAATTCTGACAATCCATTACTCCACTTATAAGGGTGTAGGGCGCCGTATTGAATGTTTGCAATAACATTCAGACAGCTCATGCATTTTATTTTGTCAATAAAAATTTTTATATTTTTTTTATTTTTTTTTATTGTTTCACTTGATCTGTGAAATCTACATCTTCTGATTTTCTGTGTATGTGCAATAATCCTCTTGGGCAAGATGAACCTACAAAACTGACGGACAAGGCAGGTTATTCCTGTCCTATGTGTCAAACGTTTCCTGATCACATCTATTCTGTGGAGATGTACATTGGGCAAGACAAAACAAATGTGTTGGCACCTTTTTTATAAATAATGGTAATGTGAGATTACCGCGCTTAAGGGACACACCCTAACCACAATAGAGTGCGCCTCCCTCTTCCTCCAGCGCCAATCTTGTGTAAATGCTTGACGAGGACCGGGATTTTGAATTTCCTGGCTGCCAGTCACCACACACTCTCCGTGCTGATGTCCCCTCTCTGACTGCCAGCAACCATAGCCTAGGTTGTGTACTCTTAATCTCCACCCCCAAACAGCACCTGCTGTCTGGCACCAGGACGTGACTGAAGCCATCCAGTCACCCACGATGAGGAGGGGCAATGACCGCGCACATATTGCAGGGCAACTAACACCTTGATCACCTGGTGGAGGCCTGTTTCCAGGGCCATGGAGAATGCTGCAGGGCAGGGACAATGCAACGACCAAGACTAGTCAGTGTTGTTGCAATTTTTTTTTTTATTTTTTTGTGGTGTGGAATCTGTATATATAGTACACACTTTTGTGTGTGTGCGTAATATAGTACAAATATGTCAAGTATAAGGTCTATATAGGGGTGTGTGTCTGCACTATATAACACCAACATGGCCAGAGACCCAATAAAGCGTACATCCACCTTGGACAGGTAGCCCAGGTTTGCCTGGTGTAACCCATGTAGGATTACTGTCCTATAGGGAGTTTTTGGTTATGTACAGTATCTCTCAGTTGTCACATGACACCGGGGAGGGAAAATTGCTAATTGGGCCCAATTTGGACATTTTCCCTTAGGGTTGTACTCACTTTTTTTTTTCCCACCGGTTTAGGCTAGAGTCAGACGAACACAGTCTGAGAGCACTCTGCGTGCATAACGGACAGGCGTACTGACGGAAGATGCTGTAGACACCACACGGTCTCCATTTTTCTTGACGGATGTAGAAGAAAAAACTATGGGAAATAAAGGTAATATGAAAAAATGGTAAAAATATGAAAAGCCATTTTGTGCGTCAAGGTGCTGGTCGTCGCAAATGTGCTGCGTCTGACCTCCTCAATCACACAGAATGCTACGCAGACGTGGCGCACTCTGCGCGTCCGTGTTAGCAGTTTTACATTCTTGCCTAACTTGCGTCCGTTTGCCTTGTGCGTTCGCAGTTTGGTGCGCACATACTTTTGTGTGTGGGTCTCTATTGATCATGATGCTATGCTACGACGGACGTTAAACTGCGGCAACACAGACATGATCACTACATTCGTCTGACACAGGCCTTCGACAATAATGGCTTATTTTGAGGACAGTAATTTACACTGTTATACAAGCTGTACACTCACTACTTTACATTGTAGCAAAGTGTCATTTCTTCAGGGTCGTCTCATGAAAAGATATAAAATATTTACAAAAAATGAGGTACTCACTTCTGAGATACTGTATATGAGGGTTGCAAACTTTAAGTGAATAAACCAAACTTACAAAACTTGGCAAATGGTAAAATGCTTTAACTTCAATTCTAGCCAAAATTGGCAATTATTCATGAATGTGACTAAATTAACCTGCAACTGGTAAAATTGGTTTACACCTCCTTTTTAAATGTTACCATCCCCCCGCCCCAGTTAAATCTGCCTAAAAATGCCAGGGCAGCTCAGTATCAATGGACGCACTTTATATTAAGTGATTAATTCAACGCTCCCCCTTGTTTGGTATTTGTTCCCTGTGCCACACATCTCGTTTTAATTTGCCAGGCGTGTTTCATGGATCTGGCTGCGCACACGTGGATACTGAGGCTCTTGGCGCTGCCGCTTTTATTATATTAGTTGAGGCAGACCGCGGCTGGAGAGAAATGGAAAATGAACAGATCGGTTCCATGGATCGATGACAAATCAGGCGTGTCAGATCGGTAGATTTTGTCCCCGGCGTTTAAATAAAAATAGGATTATGAGCTCCAATCCCTGCAATCAGTGTTTCTAATATGACACGAAGCTCTGGACTGACTTTCAGCGAATGGAAAATATTTCTTGGCTCGTATGGAAGAACGGAAATATGTAGCTGTGCGAAGAGAAGGATGAGCAAAAAAAAAGCTAATTATGTGGCAATGGTCTGTCTGTTATAAAACAGAAGGAAAAGGAAGCGCTGCGTCTGTTCTGAAACACATTGCGGGGTATTGTAAGGCCAAAAGAACTCTTAAAATCCTCCTAAGCATCTCAAATACAATGTTACAATGACTAAAGGAGAATTCATAGGTTTAAGGCTAGGGTCAGACGAACGCATTTTTATGTTGTCTGTGAAAAAGTGCGTTCGAACGAATGGACGCATTTTTTCACAGAATACGTGATAGCGGTCATACGATGCGCATTTTCGTCCGTGATTTTGTACGGATCATCAATAAAACACTTTTTGTGTCTGGACGTTATGTTGGCCGGACATTAGCAGCGTCTGACGTCTCCTAATCACGCACACACACCGCTAGCGGACGCAGCGCACTCTGTACGTCAGTACCTGCGGTTTCACGTTCTCGAAAAAATGCGTTCATTTTCCACTTGCGTTGCGCAGCCGGACTTTTGTGCGACCGTACTTCGTATATTGGCCGTCATTGCCCGGCATCTGCTGCTAGTGCGGCCGTGATTAAGTGCGGCTGCACGCGCGTTCGCACTGCCTCAGTCTGACCCTAGCCTAAATTCTAGTCAGAATTATTGGCCGTGTGTGTGTGGTGTTACATGTAGTCCAAAGTTTTTTTTTTTTTTTTTTTGCCCAGATAAGGCTAGGGTCAGACGAACGCATTTTTCGCGTTGTCCGTGAAAAAGTGCGTTAGAACGAATGGACGCATTTTTTCACGGAATACGCGATAGCGGTCATACTATGCGCATTTTCGTCTGTGATTTTGTACAGATCATCAATAAAACACTTTGTGTCTAGACGTTATGTTGGCCGGACATTAGCAGCGTCTGACGTCTCCTAATCATACACACACGCCGCTAGCGGACGCAGCGCACTCTGTACGTCCGTACTAGCGGTTCTACGTTCTTGCAAAAAATGCGTTCGTTTGCCACTTGCGTTGCGCGGCTGTACTTTTGTGCAGCCGTTCTTCGTATGTTCCCCGGTATTGGACGTCATTTGTTGCTAGCACGGCCGTGATTTAGTGCTGCTAAACGCACGTTAATACTGCGTTAGTCTGACCCCAGCCTAAACCGATACCAAACGCCTCTGGATAATGGGTTGAGTAATTGCAACTGACTGACATAGGATTGGCCATATCCATAACAAAATGCACTTTTCCCAAGGGGGAGTTGGTTAGTCCAGAGATAACCTTGGATAGACCTGCAACATTTATTTTGGAGCTTTACCAAACGCTTTTGGGACAATTTCGTACTTTACCTGTAACACGGCTATCTGTTAGTGCTGAGGTTGCTCACATCTGCTCTAGCCTATATTCTTGTCATTTTATATAGCGCCAACAGTTTCCGCACTGCTTTACAATCGCCAAAGGGAACGAAATACAAATGTCCATATATAGATATGTATCATAGCTATGGAGAGTTGGTTTAAAAGACGACAATGAAAGGGTTTATTGTCTCCACCGGTGTTTCCCAAAACTATCTTCAGGACCCGCAGACAGCGTTTTCCAGATATGTGAAGCACAGCACAGGTGATATGATTTGCTGCTCAGTGATTGCAGGATTCAGTCTATTTCCCCAAGGTGATCTTTAAAACCTGGCCTGTTAGAGGGTCCTGAGGACAGAATTAGGAAACACTGGTCTATACCAACCTACAATATACATCACTGGAAAACCAAAAGAACACAGGTCTGCAATGAGACCTTTTCGCAAGCTGTTAACCCCTTCACTACCAATATCAATGTCTTGGGCTTCAAAGGCATCATCTGGTGCCCTGATATCGATCTCTGTATGCTGATCTGCAGCCCAAAAGCAAGTACAATTTGTTTGCTGCAAATTACTCTTGTTTGCTTTTAGGCTGCCGAAGGGGCCCCCAAAGAGCTAAACCTGTATAATCCACTGCTCAAAGCTCTGAAATATCGGGCTGTCAGCAGCCGATGGAGAGAATTCAGTGGCTGGTCTATCTACTGGCCAAAAATAGATTATTTACAGTAAAAAAAAAATACACTAGTTATAAGCGCAAATTTCTAATTTTATAATTAAATTTTTTTACAAAAATCACTGGTTTCTGACTTTTTTTAAAAATCACTTGGTAGTGAAGTGGTTTAAAAGCTTTTAATGTATTTATGGCGAATAATATAAAAAAAAAAAAAAACACCCAGATTTGTGTCCGCTTTCGATGTCTTGGATCAGGTACTGCTTTTCAGCGTTTTGCGCATTGGCTATGTTCTGTGTTTCCTATTCTTTTGGTGATACTGAAAGGCTGGACTTTTGTGCTGTGCGCTGTAGTTGTCTGTCGTGCAATACAGAGCCATGGATGTGTTTCTTTTACATACAGTCAGGGCCATGCATATTGGCACCACTTCGCCAGCAAAATTGTTGCATTCTCATGTGTATTTTGTTTTGGTTTGACACAAAGTGGGGGGGGGGAGCCAAATCTGATCGACATGCAGGGGTGCCAATATTTTTGGCCATGACTGTACATGAGGTACTGGCCTCAGAATAGGTTTAGTTTTTGCACCAATTACATTTATTCTCATCAGCCACAATTAGTCAAAGCAAGTTTTCCAAAAATCCACACATGACTGAGCAAACCTGAGGTAATTTTTGCGTTCAGAACCGCAAACCTCTATGAAACCTCCATACGTTTTGAGAAATCTTCAAATTTGCAGAGCTGTTAGTGAGACGCTCACGAGGCAGGCAGGATACCCATTGAAATATTGCTTTGCAAATTCATTTAATATGACTTCTAAACCAATTCCCGCACTTCTTTCTTTGCTTTCTGGTATGGGTTTACAGAAACATCGTGTCACGTCTTTATTTCATGTGCACGTCTGATAAAAGTTCAGGATATGTCTGCATTCTATAAACTGATTAGCTGTTATCTGACCTTTTACTCTCCTGACGGCTTACTGGCCCTGGTGTAAATTATTTTTCTGTTAGATTTGTTTTGTGACCATGCATTTTCATCACATTAAATGGAACTTTAACCATGTGATTTTTTATTTTATTTTTTAATCTAGCTATTATGACCTTCAATAAAAAAAACTTATATTGGGGGTTTCCACTCCAACGTTTTTCATTTTAGGCTGGCATCAGACGAGGGCACTGTGCACCAGTACTCACGTGCCTTCTGGCATTGAGACGCTGCAACGGGGCCAGCCACACACTGTTGCGTGGGCAACAGCAGCCGTGCTGCTTCCGTGCAGCAGCACTCCGCTAGGACACGCCTTGACAGAGCTGCAAAGCGCGATCCTCCATAGGAGAATCGAGTCTTGCAGTGCTGCGCGCACTAACTGCGTTCAGCGAGGTGGCCAGACAGGCGTCGAGTGGAAGGAACGTCCACTCTCAGACGTTCCTTCCGCTCTTCAAATACGCTCATCTGACGCCAGCCTTAGCCGTGAAGTTGTGACTCCGCTTGGCCTGCAGGGTGCTGTACATTTACGCTTGCTTTTATATAAGAAGCACACATGTATTGGGAGCTTGCGAATAATGAGCATTGCATTTGCTTGTTTCCTCCTGCAGCCAAAAAATAAAAAATGACTGCCTCCCGAGAGTTGATTACGTGATTATTACACCCGTAAAATCCCTCGGATACAACACCTAGTTACAAAACCATTTGCCTCTCATCCTGCAGTGTGATCTGCTGCCTTGGCTCTGTAAAGTGAAGGACATTGAGACCAAAGTTCTCCAGTATCCCTCCACCAGCAGTGTACATGCAATTTCACACAGGTTTTTTTTCATGCAAGAGCAAAGCACTGCTGCATGTATTCTGCTGAGGCTCAAATCCGTTTCTAGTCCTGTCGCTAATAAAACGACTGGCTCGATATTGCAGGTATCCTCATTATAGGTTCAAAGACTTTACAGGTTGTGATAATTTTTAGTGTTTGTGGCGCCCCATTACCAGCTGAGCTAGAATAGAATGTGTAAAAATACTCCACCATATCGGGCCCAAGGGACAATTATTTCTTTGCAAATAACCACAAATTAACTTTTGGACAAGTACTTTAACACAGCAATAGTAGTGGAGACTATTCTCTTTTGTGAGCTGATATGATAGGGATACAGATTAATCCCGCCGTTTCAGATGAGGCAGACTTTCTTTAAGAGAATAGATCTATTCAAGGCTCCGCTCTTAGGTCTTGAGCAGTTAAGGGGAATGTGTCATCTATCAAATGTAGAGAGGTGCACTTCGGGGGGTGGGGGATTTATCAAAACATTAAATATAACCTTTTGAGGGCGGACCTTAGCTGTCAAGGAGAGCGGACATGTTCTCCTGGAGCTCCGATTCCGGGTCTTCATTTGCGGACTTTACTGCCCCCCCCCCGGGCTTTCCTGGCTCTCTCCTTACTGCACCTGTGCCCCAGAAGGTACGGAGCACCTGACCCGGGAGATTCACGGCAGTTTTTACCTTCCGCAGGCAGACTTCTCAGGCCCTTCACGCAGCCCGGCTGCCATTTTCAGGCCTAGGATGTGGGAATCCATTGCGGTGCGGACCCGATCTGTACCCCCCCACGAGGACTTGTAACGACCCTGATCAAGATGGAGAAAATACTGCAACTGAAGCCCCAGCTGACTCGCCAGCAGGACATCAGGGAATCTCTGGGGATGAGACCAGGCGCAGCCGGGAGGCTCTGGAGACCTACACACCGCAAGTACAGGGCATCCAGGGGGAGAGGAGAGGGCCCTGGGGAGACACCCACCCTGTTTAATGATGGAGTTGCCACAGCGATGACGCCGGGACATGTAGGGCCAGCAGTCCTAGCGATCGAACCGGCTATATTGCCCCCTGCAGTAACTGAAAGTGCAGCTGAGGTGCGAGATGACATCTGCTTCCTACTAAGGGTGATCTGCGCGCTATGCTGGCGGATTTAAGAGGCGTGGCGTACTGACATTGCTGGAGTAAAGGCGGAGATGACCGGAGTCTGGGCTCAGGTGTCTGAGGTCCAGGACCGTACGACAGAGGTGGAAGTGGCCCACGGTCAATTGAAAAAACAAGTGGAATCCCTACAGGTTCAAGTGGATTACCTTTCGAGATCAGTGGAGCGACTGGAAACCTGTCATCGCCAGCGGAATGTTAGGATCAGAGGGATCCCAGATATGCTTTCGTCCCAGGCGGTATTAGAGCTGGTGAACCGGCTCGCATATCAGCTACTGCGATTGGAGCCGTCTGGACTGGCGTATTTCAGCTCTGTGCTGCGCCTTAGAGTCTCCGATGGCCCCAACTGCAGTCTCTTGGGACGTCCTTGCGGTGGCGATGTGGCTGTGAAGCTTCGGCTTATGATGGTTCCGGCTGCACGTTCGCCCCTTCTTTATGAGACACTGACATTGTCCCTCTTCGCTGACCTCCCCTTTGCAACATTGATGGCTAGACAGCGTTTTAGGGAGGTGACCACTTGTTTGCGGGCTGAGGGGGTTTGCTACAGGTGGGGAGCTGCTGGTACGCTTTGCCTGATGTTTAATGGGGTGGCTCAAGTAGCCTCGACACCTGACTGGGCATGGTCCCTGCTGGCTCCGCTTGGGTTCTCACCGGCCCCCGCTTCGGGAGATCCAGGTTGATACAGGTGCTCTGCCCTCCCTGTGGATGTCGTTATGTGCCCTGCCTCCCCACCGTTTTTCCTTCCCCATTGTTCTCAAACTCCCACAGGGAACCCCATCGGGATGGAGGGTAGACTCTTGCCGACCCTTGCTCTTTATATTTTTTTGGTCGTTAGGCGGACTCTCATATGACAACCTGTTCTCCTTTTTTGAGCATGTATTTTTTTCACCTATTCCCCCCCCCCCCCCACACACTTTTTTTTTTATTTATTCTTTAGGCTTTTTGTGGATGTTTGACTTATGCTGATCCCTGAGCTTTTATATATTTTGTTTTGTGGTCATTGCAATGACTTTTTATGGCAACACTTCTTTAGACGTGTATTATCAAGTAGATGGTGGCTCTCCCTCTTCTTTTTTTTTTTTTTTTTTTTTTTTTGGCACTTTCCGGGTTGTCTTGAGGTGCGCTACTGTGGTGGACACCATGGCTCTGCCTGCCATACTTGGCCCTCGGGTGCCCGGGCCTCATGATGTTTGTATTCCTGGGCCTCCTTTTGTCCTCAGACTCAAGGGAGTGAGCCAGGAATGTCACGGTATGGGCGTGTGTCTTTTCCCCGCCCCATTTTATCTTGCCTGAGACAATTAATGTTTCCTTTTTTTTATTCCCCCTCTGACCATGCCATTTGGCGATGTACAACATCTAACACCCCCAACTGTGAGCCCTATGACTGTCCCAATGTTTAATTCTATTATCCTGATCAGTTAGCTTCTATACCTGACGAAGGGAGGAATCCTCTCGAAAGCTTGTACTTTAAATGTAACGTTAGTCCAATAAAAAAGGTATCACTACAGACTGCTATACTCGTGATTTTGGCATCTGGACTAACACGGCCGACCTAATCTATATAATTATATATATAAATATATATAATTTGCCACCATCTTGCAGATATGTTACCTAGATTTCTATACACCTATGTCCAATGCCTACTGCTTTTTCTGATATATGACGTTTACCATTCTGTATTACCGTTTTTCGCTTTTTATTTCTAGGATTTTTTTGGATGACTTCTGGCCCTGCGAGGCCACTTAGTGCTGTTTGCCCTTTTTGTGTCTATGTAGACTTCGTAATAAAACCTTTTGAAATAAAAAAAAAAAAATATATAACCTTTTAACACAATTAAAATTTAGGATCAACATTTCATCCCTATGTGAGCCTTTTATCAGACTTTTTTGATATGCCAAGGAAGGAGGATTTATAGCACTGGGGTATAGAAAAAGGTGTTGTGAAGACAGTGTCCTGCTATGGATGATCTATGAATATTAAAATACAGCAGGAGGACAGCACTAATGAAGTAAAACCTTTACTAGGTACAATGGACAGGTGCTTCTTGTGACAAACCAAGGGGAGAGCACTCCCTTAAACTACACCATCACAAAGCTCATTACATTTAAAGACCTTGGTTTTCAAAGACTTAAGATTTTACTTTTTTTTTTCTTCTTTTTTTCCCAGAATGTATAGTTTATATTTGGTACTTTACTGCTTTATAAAATTTGAAATATATATTAACTTCTGTCATTTACATTAAACACTTGGCTACAAAGGACACGTTGAGCGTCCTCCCTTCGCAGCTGCGTTCAGCCGTTATTCCAGACGATTGCTGTGGTCTCCCGGTGCGAGCTGACATCTTGGCTGTCAGCCCCCACCCATCTCACTGACCTCATCGTGCGCCGGGCGTGATTGTCTGTTTTAGGGCCCCTCCTCCAGAGCAGGGCAAGTGCCTGAAGGGAAGGTCCTTTGGACCCCTCTCCCCATTGGTAATGGCCAGAGAAGGAAAGGGCAGTCTGCCCTTTCCAGCGATGCCTTTCTTTAATCCCATAGGGTGACAAATAAGATGTGGTACATATTCATTTAACCCGTTTATCCTATGTATCACATCTTATTTGTCACCAAGATAATTGTATGATGTAATTATTCTTCACGGAATAAATGGAAGTCGTTTTTTTTTTTTAATTTTTATTTGGGTCAGCGTATAAGCAGACATGTGTTTTTTTTTTTTGTATACATATGTACTTTTGATCAGTATACATGGTAAAAGTTAACCGTGATGTCCCTTCCGGAAGCGGACCGCATACTGGGCGTTGACATACAAGGGAGATGGTTAATCAGAGGTTTTTGTGTATAATGTTTGAGCCTTTATCAAGGAAAGTTTTCAGAATGGGCCGACACATTGGATTTCATGTAATGCATAAATTTAATAAAGTCGTTTTTTTTTTTTTTTTTTGTCCCACTGTGCGATAATCTATCATGAGTATAGCAGTACATAATGATACTTTTTTTATTTTTTTTTTATTGGACAAACATTACATTTAAAAGACTACAAGCTTTCGAGAGGATTCCTATTCTGGTCTGGAAGCTTAACTGAGCAAAATCATAGACTTGAACATTTAAGGGTCACATGGGTGGGGGGGGTTAGATGCTGTAAAGAGTCAAGTGGTATGTTCAAAATGGGAAAATAAACACATGGGAGATCTTGGGCCCATAAAACAGTGATCAGATCATACAACTTTAAAAAAGAGCAAAAAAAACCCCATAAATCCCATGGAGGCTGAAAGACACAAAAAAAGAACAAAACCCCAGCCAGAATATGCATGTTATGATGGTGGGTTAAAAAGCCAGAATCCACATTGAGTCCTTCTTTAATGGTGTTAAAATGTTAATATCGGTGCTGGGACCTGCACTAGTACTTGCTACTCGTGCAGGGCCTCCGATACCTAAACCGATTTCGGAAGCCAGCGCTGGGCTAGCTTACCAGTTTCATTGGCGCAATGTTCAGTGCAGTGCCAGGCTCCTCCGGCGTCTTTCTTCGAGTGGCCGCCGGCAGAGGTTGAAGCCCGGCCACTCGTTGAGAACCATGCGCACAGCCGCGATCTCGTGAGATTGGAGTTCACAAGATCTCGTGAAATCCGATCTCACGAGACTCTGGCTGTGCGCATGGTTCCCAACGAGCAGCCGGGCTACAACCGCTGTGGTAATATGTGAGCAGGGGCATTTTATGATTTCTGTTCTTTATTGAAAAGCAGTCACATGACCTTAAAGTGTCGGTATTTGTACTCGGTCTTTAACTAGGGATGCACCGATACTTTTTTTTTTCTTCATTTCAAATGATTTACATTCCCAATGGACTTTAAAATTTCATTTGAGGATTTTAATTCTAAGGGATGGAGTGGCCTGTTAGATTGAAGTGATGTCCCACCGGGGTACAATATGTATTTTCCTGATTAGAGTATCTGTGCAGGTTCCTCCTGAGATTTAGTTTAAGGCCAGTTTCACCAATATAGCCGCCCTTTTCACAGGCTGTGCATTGGATCATGTACACCACATTGGCAGACGTGCAGAGGTACGAGCCTTTTATGTTGTATGTGGTCTTGTACCAGGCAGTGCTGATATCACCTGTGTTGGCACAGTTTGCAACGGGACTTGTTGCAGCGTTTGGTCCCATTCAGTATGTCATCCTGTTCCCTGGGGGAGTTTGCTGCGGACCAGTCTTTGCCTCAGGTTTGGGGGTTGCTTGAATGCCAGTAAGGGGGCTGTGGGAATATTTCTTTGCGCACAGGGTCCTCTGTCCAGTGGCTGCAGATCTTTAATTTTGCAAATTCCCTTGAGTTGAGTTCTAGGAAACAACTAGAGGGATCCATGTGGTTTTCTTTTCTTTGAAACGCAACAGCTGTTCGGTGTTTTCAGGGCAGAATTTTTTTTTTTAGATTGTCCTTTCCTTTTAAAGCCTTTCCGCTGGAATGATGCAGTTTGTTCAGGTGTTCATCCCTGCCCCAGTGTCTGAGAAGATTCGGCTATAGATGATGCCTTGTTTTGGTGTGGTTGGGATGAAAGTGGAGGTAGCTGGGCCTGTCTGTGGGTTTCCTGTACAGACGAGTGCAGCGTGCCATTGGCAGCTGATCTGGTACAGTCCAGGAAGCTCACACTGTGCTTGGAGAAATCCATCTTGAGTTGGATCAATGCGTGGAACATTTTGAATGCCTTGTGAAAGTCTAGAAAGCGTTTCTCTCCTGTCCAGACGATGAAAATGTCATCTTTGTATCGCAGATATTTGGTTTGTGAGGATGTGTGTTCAGTAATCGCTGTTCCAGATCGGCCATAAAAGATTGGCTTATTGTGGTGACATTTTACTACCCATAGTAGTCGCAGGCATTTTTAGGTAGCAGTTATTGTAGAAGCTGAAGTAGTTGTGAGTATAAACTCCATCGGCTTGGTGATTCTTTCACTGTCAAATTTATGCAGAGTTAATAGATAATTACTGTGGGGTACAGCTCAAATGGGGGGTACCCTTCCCAGGATAAAGGTAGTCCCAATCGCAGGATTTCTTTACAATGTACAGCCCTCTGTACTTTTATTCAAGAGCTGCATACAGGTCAAGAAACAAAACAAAACAAAACAATACCCTTGCCTGTCCGGCACTAACTAAACAGTTAAGGTTTTCCCTCACTACCGTTTCAGAAAACAAAGTGTATTCCAACCTTTCCTTTTGCAGCCTGATCTCTGGTTTAGCTTTGCTCCCTCAGTAGCTGGTCTGAGTCCCAGGGTGGAGACTGAATGAACCTCACTTCCTGCTTTTATTTCCCTCTAGCCGCACCCATCAATCAATTAAGCCTCCCCAGGGAGAACTGCAAAACCCGGAGATTTGTGTGCCCCGAGCTGAACCCAAACTCCGGCCTGGAGTGCTAGTCCCACAATATGACAAAACTCGAGGGGACACATACCGTCCCTCAAACACCACTCCTCTCCTCTCGTCACATATCCCCCCCTCTGCTCCAGCCCCCGCGGCTGAGCAAACGCAACAATAGGGTTGGGGGCCCGTGACAGCACATCCGCGTTAGCCTGCAACCTCCCAGCCCTGTGTTCCACCGTGAACCGAAAGGCTTGTAAGGCCAAGAACCATCTCGTAACGCGGGAGTTTCTTTCCTTACTATTGCACATCCACTGCAACGGGCTGTGATCGGTGATGAGCCGGAACTGTCGGCCCAACAGGTAATACCTAAGAGCATCCAGGGCCCACTTAATTGCTAAGCATTCCTTCTCAACGATCGCGTAGTTCTGCTCGTGCCTGTTGAGTTTCCTGCTTAGGTAGACCACCGGGTGTTCCTCCCCCTCCCGTACCTGGGATAAAACCGCCCCCAGACCCACGTTCGAAGCATCAGTCTGGACTACAAAGTCCCCTGAAAAATCAGGGGCCACCAGCACGTGTTGTGTGCATAACGCCCGCTTCAAGTCTTTGAAGGCACTATCAGCCTCAGGGCTCCATCGTACCAACCCCGACTTCGTATCCTTTGTCAGGTCGGTCAATGGGGAGGCCATGGTGGCAAAATTTGGGACAAAGCGGCGGTAGTAGCCAGTGATCCCTAAAAAGGCCCGGACTTGCTTCTTATTCTGGGGCTGGGGCCATTTTTGAATAGCCTCCACCTTGTCAATTTGTGGCTTAACTAGCCCTCGTCCAATGACGTATCCCAAGTATTTGGCCTCTTCCGAGCCTATGGCACATTTCTTAGGGTTTGCCGTGAGACCTGCCGCCTTCAGCGAATCGACTACGGCCTGTACTCGTACCAAGTGCGTCTGCCAGTCAGGACTATGGATCACCACATCATCTAGATACGCGGCGGCATACCGTCGGTGTGCCTTCAATAGCCTATCCATTAACCTTTGGAATGAAGCAGGACCCCGTGTAAGCCAAAGGGCATTCGCGTATATTGGAACGACCCTCCGGGGTGGAAAAGGCGGTCTTTTCTCTGGCCCGGTTTGTCAGGGGTATCTGCCAGTACCCCTTCGTCAAATCCAGGGTAGTTATATATATCGGGCCGTACCCAGTTGGTCGATAAGCTCATCCACCCGGGGCATGGGGTACGCGTCAAATCTCGATACAGCGTTCAGTTTCCTAAAGTCATTGCAGAAACGGATACTCCCATCTGGTTTTGGCACCAGCACTATGGGGCTCGACCAGTCGCTATGGGACTCTTCAATTATACCCAAGGCTAACATTTTCCCAATTTCTGCCGAGACGGCCTCCCGCCTGGCTTCTGGGATTCTATAGGGTTTAACATTTATGCGAACCCCAGGTTCAACCACTATGTCATGGTGAACCACCGTGGTTAGTCCTGGTATCTCTGAAAAGAAATCGGTGTTTCCCCTCAAAAATTCCTTCACCTCATTGCGTTGAGCCACCGACAATGTGTCGGCGATAGGAACCTCAGGTGTGGGGCGAGCCATGGGGTTTGAAGTAGCTGGGGTGCTCAGCAGGGCCTCCCGGTCTTTCCACAGCTTCAGGAGATTTATATGGTAGATTTGTTCTGTTTTCCTTCTACCGGGTTGGAGGACTTTATAGTTTACTTCACTTTTTTTTTCAACTATCTCATAAGGGCCTTGCCACTTTGCTAGGAATTTGCTCTCAGCCGTTGGGACCAACACTAAGACCTTATCCCCGGGGTTGAAACTACGCATTTTCGCCCCCGATTATACACCCTCCTCTGGGCTTCCTGGGCTTGCTCCATATGTTCCCTCACCAGGGCATAACGGCGGCAATCCTGTCCTGCATCATGGACACATGTTCAATGACCGTCTTAAAAGGGGTGGTCTGACCTCCTACGTCTCCTTGGCAATATCTAGGAGTCCTCTGGGATGCCTGCCATATACGAGCTCAAAGGGGGAGTAGCCCGTAGAGGCCTGGGGCACCTCTCGGATGGCAAACATGAGATACGGGAGTAAGAAGTCCCAGTTCCTCCCATCTTTGTCCACGACTTTTTTTAACATATTTTTTAGGGTTTTGTGAACCTCTCCACTAGCCCGTCGGTTTGGGGTGGTATACAGATGTGCGCAGATGGGAGATTTTAAACAACCTACACAACTCCTTGGTCACCTTCGACATAAAAGGGGTACCCTGGTCCGTTAGTATCTCTTTCGGAATGCCTACCCGGCTAAACACTGGACCAGTTCTTTGGCTATGGTTTTGGCCGAGGTGTTGCATAGTGGATCGCTTCCGATATCGCGTGGCATAATCCATTATCACGAGGATATATTGGTGACCCCGGGCAGACTTCACCACCGGACCCACCAGGTCCATGCCAACCCTCTCAAAGGGAACCTCTATGATAGGCAACGGCACCAGCGGGCTACGAAAATGGGGCGCGGGCGCGGATTGTTGACACTCCGGGCAGGACTCACAATAATTCTTTATATCTGCATGCAGACCCGGCCAGAAGAACCTCCGGCATATTCTTTCTTTGGTCTTTTCTACCCCTAGGTGTCCCCCAGTACGTGCCCATGAGCAAGATCTAGCACCACCTTGCGGTATGGTTGAGGCACCAGTAGCTGTTCCACCACATCCTCCCCTTGTCTCACGACCTGGTACAACAAGTCTTTCCTCTGTGCCATGTGTGGAAAAGCTAGCCTCATATCTGGGTCAACAGGTTTATCATCTATAACCTTTATATTCTCCCGGGCTCTGGCCAAGGTGGGGTCCTTCACCTGTTCACTAAGAAAATCATCCCTTCTGACTTCTAAATCAGGCACGTCAACCGATCCGTTCACCCCCCAGGGCCCGGTTCTTCTTCCTGCTCCCCAGCCATGACAGAGAAAGGAAAAGGTACACTATCCCCCTTGGGACCCCCACAATGCCCTCTTCCGTATCCGGTTCAAACGGTTCGGGGTTAAGATTTGTGACAGGTTCCACACTATCTATTCGGAGGTTTTTCTCTTCCATAAACTCCAAAACCGTGGAAAGTCCCTCCCGACTAACACCTCATATGGCAGGGAAGGAACCACCCCCACAGACTGTGTCACAATCCCCCAGGACGTACCAATGTCTACCACGGCTGTCTGGTAGTCGCGGGTATCCCCATGGACACAGACCACACCTATGGTACTCGGGTGATACTTGATGGGGTCAACAAACTCAGGTCGGACTAAGGTCACTACGCTCCCCGAATCTAACAGGGCGGTAACCGCCTTCCCATCTACGGACATCTTACACATCTGTCTCTCAATATGCTCCTTGTGTGCAGCAGTGCATGTGAATTGAGCGAAGAAGGATAAGCGTTTCGGCCTCCCGGCATTATCACATTGCATTGGTTCGTCCATAACCGGACAGTGAGCAGCAATGTGTCCCATTTCACGACAGCGAAAACACTTTACGGTGTCGAGTCCCGAGGGTGTCCTCAAGAACTTTCCTGACCGATTCGGCCCGATCTTCAGACCCAAGCCTGGGGTTTCTTCCTCCCGACTAAAGGTCTTCTTAGACTCTCCATGTCCTAGGGCCGCCGACGAACTTGCCAAGTTTTTTAGGCATACCGCCTTGTGGTGCCGTGGAATGTTCCGGGCTGAGTTACTTTGTAAGTTTGTGGCCGTGGTGTACCGCTCCACCATATCTACAAGCTGGGTGGCAGTTTTTGGGTTCCCGTAGCTGACCCATTTCCTCAGGGGTCCCGGAAGCGCCCGCAAATACTGGTCCATCACTACTCGTTCTACGATCTCCGGTGGGGTCAAGGTCTCTGGCTGTAACCACTTCTGGTAAGGTGTACGAGGTCAAACATCTGTGCTCGGGGCTTTTTCCGCTACATAGCGTCATTGGTGCACGCGCTGGGCGTGAACAGCCGTCGTTACTCCCAGTCTTGCTAGGATCTCCGCTTTCAGGGTGTCGTATATCCGGGCCGCTTCTGGCTCCAGATCGAAGTAGGCCTTCTGAGGTTCCCCGGTTAGAAACGGTGCCAGTAAACCGGCCCACTCCTCCTTCGGCCAGCCTTCTCGTTCGGCGGTTCTTTCGAAAGTCGTGAGGTAGGCCTCCACGTCATCCGTCGTAGTCCTCTTCTGAAGGAACTGGTTGGCACTCTTTACTTTGGGCACCACCGACTCGGAGACCGCACAGTTTTGTCTTAGTTCTATGAGGCCCTTGGCCAACTCCTGGAGTACCTCCCGTCTCTTCCCGCTGGTTCGCTCTGTCCGTTTGTTGGGCGGCTTGCTGAAGCTCCAGCATCTGGCGGAGGAGATCCCGGTCAGCCTGCATCTGTCGGTTGGTCTCCTGTTGGGCCGCTGTGGCCTGGACCAGGGCTTTCACTACGTCGTCCATATCGTCACTTGTCATGTACTCCGGGCGTTGCCCGCATTCTCCACCATATGTGGGGTACAGCTCAAATGGGGGGTACCCTTCCCAGGATAAAGGTAGTCCCAATCGCAGGATTTCTTTACAATGTACAGCCCTCTGTACTTTTATTCAAGAGCTGCATACAGGTCAAGAAACAAAACAAAACCAATACCTTGCCTAACTAAACAGTTAAGGTTTTCCCTCACTACCGTTTCAGAAAACAAAGTGTATTCCAACCTTTCCTTTTGCAGCCTGATCTCTGGTTCAGCTTTGCTCCCTCAGTAGCTGGTCTGAGTCCCAGGGTGGAGACTGAATGAACCTCACTTCCTGCTTTTATTTCCCTCTAGCCGCACCCATCAATCAATTAAGCCTCCCCAGGGAGAACTGCAAAACCCGGAGATTTGTGTGCCCCGAGCTGAACCCAAACTCCGGCCTGGAGTGCTAGTCCCAACAATATGACAAAACTCGAGGGGATACATACCGTCCCTCAAACACCACTCCTCTCCTCTCGTCACATTACATATACATAGTTTGAGTCTTCCGTAAAAAACTATGAAATTTGTCTGGGTGATATAATAAACACTATTTGAAGTCAAGTTTTAAGCCTGAGCAAAACCGGTGAGAAATGGCTCAGCAGTGAAAGGGTTAAAGTATTGCATCCGTTTCTTGGCACAGGCCTTATTTTGGGTGTACATGTCTCCCATTTATGACTTTCAGTTTGGGATGCAAACTGAATGTTCAGTGATTCAATTTGTTCATGGTGTTTTTTTTATTTTTAGTTTTTTTTATTCGTGGCATGGTTGTGTTAATGATGTCTTGACATACAGCCTCATTTACTCTGACTCTGCATTTCATCAAAAGCAATTTGGAAATTTATAAATATATTTCCTGTGCCTTGAAGCATTTTACTCGGAATGTTTATCACACTTCCAGTCGTAAAGTGTTCGACGGCTAAAAACTATCTTTTGTTACATAAAGCAGGCATCCTTAACCATGGCCCACCAGTGTCTTGAGCATCACGGAAAGAAAATGTTTCATTAGGTTGGCCGAGACTCATGGGAAGTGTAGTTCCTAAACCTCAAGAGGGCCAAAGATGCTAAGCCATGGCACGAATCACGCTCAAGATTAAAGTGTATTTAACACCTTCATTCCACCAGGCCTGCAATACTGTTCATGATTGAGTAGTAGACATATGCACAATGAGCTAAATTTGTTTAGTTTTGGATTGGTCCGTTCGTATTTCGGAAGATTAGTCATTTGTATTTCCGATCGCTTTGCTATTTTGGAATGTGAAGTGGGTGAATTACTTGGATTAGGGTTAAAATAAAAAATCCCCTGTCCTTGGTGCTGGAATGTTTCAGCACCAACGACCGCACCTGACAAACACAGCCAGACTGGAGAAGAAAAAACTGGCCGAGTAAAAAAAGCCTTGTCGTTTTAACCCTTTGCAGTCTAAAACTTTCACTAAGTGCTCCAGCTGGACCTTTTAATTTAAAAAAAAAAAACTTTTTATAACCGTTACAATTCCTATTCTAAAACCTTATTTTATGTTAGGCTTTACTTGAAAACGAGAAATCTCAATGTATCCTTCCTGGTAAAATACTTTAGAAATAAATAATATTTTCTCGTCTGAAACTTTTTAACCCCTTCACTGAGCCCGTTCACTGGTTTTGCTCAGGTTTAAATGGGTTTTGAAGTTCTGTGTACAACCTAGACACCGTCATAATATGAATCTGCCGTAAAAAATGGATATATCAGATGCATAACAAATGTAAAATAATCACCCACTGCATGTAAAATGTAGAGATGCAACGATACAAGGTTCTGCAGGAGTACTTGGTACTCGGGCAGATGCCTCCGATGCTTCACTTGATACCGGAAGCCAGCGCAGGCTTTCCGACCAGTGTCCGAGGGGCAGGCGCGGCTGGCAGAGTGCTCTAATGGTATTCTGCCAGGCCCCATGCGGTTGGCATTAATGCTTCAAGTGGGGAGATGGAGAGGTCCAAAGGACCCCCTAACGTCATCGCGCCCAGCCCGATGTCAGTGCGCCGGAAGGGTATACAAAAAAAAACTGAGGTCTGCCTTACAAGGAAGGCAGACCTCCATGGGACCCCGAAGAGAGGTGAGGTATAGGGAGGTCCGGTCATGTTAGAAAATATCCAACATTGGACCGCAACCGGCAAAAGGTTGTCGGATATATTCTGACATTGGACCAAAAGAATAAACCGTTGAATACATAGTTAATAAAACCTGAAACCTATGGGATTCTCTTGTTTAAACCTGTCGCACAAACCACTGACAAGGCATTTCTGTGCTGTTCGGCGTTCTCTGGATAAACCATTACTTGTCTATGGGGAATTTCACTGCTGTCAAATTGCACCGAACGGCATCATGGTGCGGTCCATGGTCTGTGGCGCTGACAAGAGTCAGCACAATGACGCGGTGCTGAATCTGAAATGTTATCACAAATGGCTTCGTGAAAACAAGATCCATTCGTTATGTTCAGTTTTGGACAGAACTGTTTCTTTAATTCAGAAGTGCTTCCGAAATACAAATCTGTAGGATTTCATCCGAAGTGCGCTTCCGAATGAAACGCACATCTAGTGAGCAGTGTGGCTGACTGTATCTTTTATGAAATGGATCTGTGGCCACTGTATATAAGGGGGCAGTGCCCTCGTTAGGGAGAAAGTGTGATTTTTGCAGTGTGTACCTGTTGGCCAAAAAAAATAACTTTGTTGGAACCCAAAGAAATCTGTACCCTAATTGTCAATTATTTCATTCGTTCACTCGTTCGCACACTTTTAAAATCATATAATGATCATTTATTATAACAGTGAAACATGATTGAACACCTGAATATTCACTTTATATAGTGTGTGGGACCAATGGGAACTTGATTCCCTGTTCAAAAATAGTGGATGAACTGCATTCCCACGTATCCTCCCCTCTCGACTTGTTCCCTGGTTATACATTCAAAGATTATCCCAAAGTATCTTGCGCTCTTTAGGCAGGTGAAGATAAGACCACTGTCATTTGGACCAATAATATTTATAAGAAAGTAGCAATCGCAGCGCCAATATAATCTGAGATCCATACTGTCTAGATTGAGCTTCAGGTCAACCCGGGACCTTGGAACAATAAAGGCTATTTTTATCTAGGGATCAGTGCATAGTTCCTGTTTGACTGTTGGGTAGTGATTGGTGTGTTGGCCACTTATGCAATACTTTATCACATGTCAAGGCACATTCTTTGGACCTGACTCCTAGGATTTTTGAACAATGTGCCAGTGGTTCAATAGCCCCTTGTGCATGGCCCTGCGTGAATGCCTCGCAAGGCAGGTGGTTATGCCAATTATGCTTATTCTATGGAATGACACCACCTGTTCCACAGACTAGGTCTTTTCACATTCCCCCAAAATGGGCCATGAGTCATTAATATTCAATACAATTAACCCATTTTAAAGCGAATGGATTTATGATGTAACCATTAAGTCATTGGTCCTTAAGGGGTTAAAAAGCCTGCAATCCGCTTTAAAACCGTACACATATACAAGAACACTTGTCAACTGGCCATTCAGCCACAATGACCATGGGCCACATGCCAACTATAAAATGAAGTCTTTCAGCCCTTGTCTGGCCAACAATGGCTACAGACTGCAAAAATCAAACTTCTTCCCTAACCAGGGCACTGCCTTATATATTTCACTCTGCAACAATTTCGCTACTATATAAAGTATTTTAACAAAGATTATTTGTTGGTGATGTTCATTTTAACCCCTCGCCTGTCGTGCAGGGGTTAGACAATGAGGTGTAAAAGTACGCCTCTCCACCAGGTGGCGCAGCTGGCCTCTAATTTGGCCCACGCCCGCATCATTTGCTGCGGGGGGGCAGCTTGAGTTCAAGCCATCTCTCCAGCTAATGACGCGCAGAGGTGACCCATTGAAGACAGCAGGGCGTATCTGTACATCCTGTCTGTCTTCAAGGCCCGCCCGCATAGCACATCCTGTGGCGGGAAGGCGTTAATCTGCAGTACAAGAAATCCCTCCAAAACCCGTCTCTTCAGATTAGACTATTATACGCCTTACAAATCTTCCCCTCACAACCCCTTCCCACATCATGAAAGTTTACATACCTTTACCAGGCCCAGCTGTGATAGAAATTCCAGGACCAGAAATCCTGACCACTAATAAGATGTTATGCCTCTTGGTCCTCTCCACTGCTACCCCCCCCCCTAGATTGTGAGCATTGCCCTCAACACCTCGTCCCTGGTTTATAATTTTGTCACTTTCCCCAATCCTTGTTTAAAGCGCTGTGGAAACTGTTGCTGCTATATAAATATTAAAACACTCATTAAAATAACATCCATAAAAAACTACATAAACTGGCCACTAAATATACACGTCACGTGCCAAGTGATGGTAACATAAGTGCTGCATTACAATAAATTAAATGTGAACTTACATTGTTCTTAGCATGTAAGAAAAATACAAAACTTGGGAAATGTTTCCATTCATAAAGAAGCCATGCTGCTTGTTACTGTGTAGCCAAGCCGTAATATACTGGCGTAATATACTGGCGTAGTGTTGCCATCTGGTTTGTTTTTGCTTATCCCGTGATCTTACGTTTGTGTACCTCAGGCCAAATTACACCTATGTTAAATCCCTTTCAATTGCTGGGTGTGTCCACATATCTATAAAACCAAAAGGTACAAATCCCTTTGTTCTGCTGTGCATTTTGCGTGTTTTTTCTTTCCACCTGAACCATGAGTCTACATTGACACTTGAGAATATGCTGTCTACATTTTTTTTTCTTTCATCACTCCTTCTACAAGGTGTCCCTATTGTCTCTTTGTAATTTTTTGACATTGTAAAGACAAATGAGACAGTGAGAATTATTACAAAATGAGACGTATATAGCTAAGGTTTTTTGCCTCATTTTATACACCTCTATATGGGCACCATTAGTTGCACGAAGCACATCAAGACGGTACTCAATTTCTGGCCATGTTGTCTGTAGCATACCCTCATCAATGGTGGCAGTGATCCTCTGCTTTAGATTAGTGACGTCCCGTACCTTTGCTCGATACACTCTTTAACATAACCCCATAGAAAGAAGTTGAGGGGAGTGATATCTGGTGTACGAGGTTGCCAGGGAATTGGGCCACCCCTTCCAATCCACCGGTCTGGAAATGTTTCATTTAGGAACCCACGAACATGCAGTCACCAATGTGGTGGTGCACCATCTTGCTGGAAAATGATGGTTGGTTTCAGGTCATGTAGTTGTGGTGCCACGTATTCGGTCAAGGTAAAAATTTGCAGTAATTGATGTCTGGTCAAAAAACGGACCAATGATTCGATTGCACATAATCCCACACCACACATTCATCTACAGCAGAGGATCACTGATGCCATTGCCACTGTTGAGGGTATGCTACAGCGAACATGAAACCTGTATATTGGGCACACTATCTCGCGAGTAAAATGCTTCGGGGGGAAGAAGATTAAATACACACGTCAAATAAGACTTGGGTAGGAGGTGTCCCCGTGGATTATGAAACAAATGTTTAAACCTTTACAGGGTTATTCAGAAAGCGGTCAAAATAGCAGATTTTGAAAGTGAGGTAAATAGAATTTTTCTGGTTTGGCTATTTGACCTAGAATTTTCACTTCTCCAGCCATTCTCCTGGTTTTCACCACTCTCTGAATAACCCTGACAGTGTCACTTGGGTCAGAATTAGACTTTCTAAACGGAGGAACTCTCTACTGCTTGTCACTAGAAATTTTTCTTGGTCCAATAAAGCAGTTTTCCATTTTTTTTTAATTTTTTTTTTTTTAAAATACCTTTTTTATTGGACTAATACAAAAACTCCAATATTAGGACTGAATCCTTTTCAGACTTATTTATGGATTCTTTGTCCTTCGACTGGATCAAGCTACCAACTGCTACAAGATCCCATGTTACCTCTAAGATCCTGTTACAAATTCCTTTTAAAATATGAGCTTTAAAAAGCCACAGGATTTGGTTATTTCTCATAAATGGTAGTTTACCAGAAATGCCACTATTAAAGGGCATTTAGGTACGTTAGGGTGAGTTGGTTTTATAGTAACAGATTAGGGCTGCGGTAAGGACACCTAATCATAGGGGAATTTTGTGTCATCTTTATGTAGGATTAGGGGCCAGAAAATTTTTTTTTTTTTGAGACGTTTAAGTCTTGTATGTTTTAAACCTATTATAAAATGTAGTAGGTTTTTGAAAAGTGTCATTTTATTTTCCTTTTTTTTCCTGCACCTTTTTGTCCAAAAAACCCACATCAAACAAACCGCACGTTGCACTTGAGAAAACATCGCTTAAGTCATACACTGAAGGTCCCAGAGTAAAATAAAATGGCATAATTCCCAAAGGGGCAGTACCACTTCGTAGCTCACCTTATGGCCCCCCTACCCCTGAGTCCTCTCAGAAGTTCCCGGCTACCCCTCGTATACATTGTTTAATCAAGTACAAATCCCATAATTCCCACAGGTCATGCTTGGGAGGTGACAGATCTAGTAATTGAGTGGCCAGTCGCTCATATCCCTGGAATTTTTCCAGGTGAGTAGTGAGAACAGAGACAGTGGGTAGATGTACCGTTTTCCAGTTCCTGGCTCTCAGTAATGGGGCCATGGAGACCACATTGAATGACATCTTGGTTTGCTGTCGAGACCGCACTGGGCCTCTCAACCCCACCAATATGAAATCTGGAGTGATCGGAATCTCCGTTCCCACAACGTTTGAGGCTAGTTCCTCTACTTGCATCCAGAAGGAGCCGATAATTTGACTTTGCCACCAAATGCAAATCTAAGCACCATCCATTGTCCCACACCTCCACCACTTAGGGTGGCAAAGGTTACAGGAGTCGATCTGGAGTCCAGTACCACCTATAAAGTACCTTGCGGCTGGTCTAATAAAGTAGCATTTTTCGTCGCACCCACATCTCTACGAAATAACCTGCCCCATGTTCCAGAATCAATGCTCCTACCCAGATCCTTTTACCATAAGGTTAGTAATTCCATAGTGGAAGTTCGCGGTCTGAGGCTAAATGATAACCAATAGAAATAAAACCACGTGGCAGAAGAGGTGCAAATACTTCCAGACAGCCTTGGCGTTGAAGGTAAGTATGGAGCTGATGGTAAGGGGGGGAAAGTAAGGATTATTCAGCGGAAATCTCGTCAAGAGTAGGGAAATCTCTCCATTGATGGTGACTATACCCCTTTCCTCCCAACAATGGCAAAGTGGGGAAGAAGATGGCAAAATATCCTTACTGGGGACGCATGTGAAAATTGGGCCAGTACTAGAAATATTCAAGAAAGAATCCCACACCGCCAAGGACACCGTGGTCGTGGGGAGCATGGGAGAGTCCTTGCCTTGTGGGCGGGCACTTGGCGTATCTGCAGTTCATGAGGACAGTAGGCCACCACTTCCATACCCACCCACGGAGGACAATCCTTACAGTGAAAACATAACATGGCAGATATATGAACCGCTTTGTAAACATATAAAAATCAGGAATAACCTACCTGCCTGGTCAACACGGGCAATTTGATACGCGGTCGTCTATTTGTTGCACGGATTTAAAATAAGCTTGAGGTGCTTAGATTGGCAAGGTTCAAAAGACATAAAGAATTTTTGGAAGGGCTGTCATTTTCACTCAGTCCCAGCCATTTAGGCCTCCAGGACAGTAAGAGTACGAATGTCACACAATTTTTTTTAACATAATTCAAAGTATAGACCGCGTCAACAGAGGCCGCTATTCGTATCCCCAGATCTGAAATTAAGCGATCTCGCCAATCAAAGGGATGGATCTTTCGGTCTTGACAGTGCAGGCCCCGAGAGATTAACAGAGCGCTTGGGTCTTCTCAAAATTTTGTGATTATGAAACCATGCTATAAGCTGCCAATACAGTTTGCAAGACAGGGAGAGGTATCTGGGTCCCTAAGTCAGCAGGATGTTGTCTGAAAAAATCTAAGTTTGACATTGAGGCCCACTAGCAACGCCTCAATGTCATCCGATTTGATGAATTACCTGTGCGAGGGTTTCTAACACTAGGGCATACAGCAATGGGGATAAAGGACATACCTGTCTGGTCCCATTTTGTAACCTGAAACAAGGCAGAGTGGAAACCAGCAAAACGCACCAAGGTGGTCTGGGAAGCATAGACTGGGGAAAAAGAACAACTCCCAAAGTCTGCAGGAATACCAAATTTACCAAGAACAGCTGACATCCCCAATGCACTCTATCAAATGTCTTTTCGGCGTCAAGAGAAAGAATCAAGGGTTGGACATTTGTGATTACACATGGTGAATAAGTAAGCTTCTTCATCAGATCCCGGTCTACCGGGGATAAACCCGACTTGATCTAAGTCGACAATCTGCTAAAATTTTCATGTAAACCTTCATATCCACATTAATGAGAGCTATGGGTGTGTAAGTTTTTAGAGTGTAGGTTTGCTGGGTTTAGGCAGCGTAATAATCACAACCTCCAGTAAGTCAGCCCATAACCTGCCCCAATCCATTGCTGTAACAAATCGTGGAGGTGCGGTACCGTGTCCCAAGCTTCTGGTAATAAGATGAGGTAAACCTGTCGGGGCCCAGAGATTTGCCCTTGGTGATTTGATCACTACCTCTTCCCGCATTTTATAGGTTGAGCAAGGAAGCGGCGTTGAGGTGTCGACAGAAGGTAGATGCAATCCATTCAAATAATCACAAATGGTGAGAGGGTCATGGGGTTGTGACATCCTCTTAAGTTCTAAAAGGACACATAGTAGGCCGCAAAAGGCATTTGCAATTTCCTACGGTTTATAAATATTGCCCCCCCCCCTCTATCAAGGAAAGGTTCTGGTGGATTGCTGAACGTATGTCCCACCTTATTGTCAGAGGCATAGTGCTTAGGCATTGCAGGGCATAAAAGTGCTTAGCGCCATCTAGGTCATATAATGCAGAATAAGCCCGTTAACTCCCGCACCGCACTATAGCATTCGGTTGCAGTTGATTCTGTTTCGTTAGTCTAATGTGCGAAAGCAAATCTAGGCGACAGAACAAATATTGTTTTTTCTGCAAAGAGGCCCACTTGATGCACACCCCTCTAATCAGTTTTGTGGCTCTCCATAACAGAACGGTCATCAGAGGACCTTGCATTTTCGGAAAAATAAAGGGTGAGAGTTGAATAAACATCTGCTAAAATCTGCGGGTCCTCCATTAGATTACCAAGAAGGGGATCTAGTAGAAACCTTAATGCATCAAAGTATCAAAATCATTGGGGCATGATCGGAGCCGGCGAAACTTGAAATCTCACGTGTAACTGCTGGCAATATTGATAAACTTGCAAAGAAAAAAATCAATGCAACTGTTGCCAGACATCATCAAATGAGTTAAAGTGAGCCATTACATCCGATAAATTCTTATACTGCCAGCGTAACGATGACTATGGTGGGGCTGAACGAACGAGTACAGAGTCCATACACATGTTGACGTCCCCACACATATAGCAGGTTTTTAATAGCTGTAGATTTTTTTTTATATATTTTTTTATAACTGTAGATCATGTATACTAGGATATAGGGATTCTTTTTAAGACTTTTTTTTTTTCAAAGAATTCCAAGTTGTAGCTTTATAGCATGATTTGAATTGACCATTCGCTGGTAATATCGTGTATGCATTGGAAGTACATTATAAACATTAAATTCCTTCAATTCTCCTGGGTGCTTACTGTGCAATCTTTTAATCTGTAGAAACAAAATAAAACCATATCAAAACAAATATAATGTATTCCAAAATACAACCAGCGGGCGCTACTGGCTGCCACCTCCTAACACCATAGTTAGCTAGATCAGGGGTGCTTTGTAGGATTGCTATATATTGCTTGTTCTAATGGGAACCGTAGTTCATAGCGTTTTTCCGCTGATGGACTGATGGGAGTTTGGTCACGCTTGATGGCTCTGGGCTACAAGATCTAAAGAGGTTTTTGTTGGTGCCGTGTGGTGAGCTGGTTTGATTCTGGTTGGCAGTAATACAGAAAGGAGGCCAAACAGGTTACAGGGCACAAGGTGAGGTTTAATGAACACCGGGAAAATGCAGAAACAATACTAAAACAGAACTGAATAAAGGAGACTGGATGGGAGCTAGACACAGGGGTGAGACGGGAAGGGAGCTAGACACAGGGGTGAGACGGGAAGGGAGCTAGACACAGGGGTGAGACGGGAAGGGAGCTAGACACAGGGGTGAGACGGGAAGGGAGCAAGACACAGGGGTGAGACGGGAAGGGAGCTAGACACAGGGGTGAGACGGGAAGGGAGCTAGACACAGGGGTGAGACGGGAGCTAGACACAGGGGTGAGACGGGAGCTAGACACAGGGGTGAGACGGGAGCTAGACACAGGGGTGAGACGGGAGCTAGACACAGGGGTGAGACGGGAGCTAGACACAGGGGTGAGACGGGAGCTAGACACAGGGGTGAGACGGGAGCTAGACACAGGGGTGAGACGGGAGCTAGACACAGGGGTGAGACGGGAGCTAGACACAGGGGTGAGACGGGAACGGAGCTGACTAGCAAGGGAGCTAGACACGGGTGATTAGGAAGAGGGCTAACTATATGGGAATGGAAGGGAGGAATAGGGCACAAGACCACACAACAGGGAACTTACTGAAGACAGGTGGGACAGGAAAAGGTGCTGGAGGCACAGGGTTTCTTGGAGGCAGGGTATCCAAAAGCGGGTATTTCAATAGCTAAGTACGGCAAGGGGTCTGGTACACAAGAATCCAATCAATAGAACTTGAATACAGGATCTCGGGACCAGGGAATGGGTCCACCAGCACAAAGGACTTGAGTAGGAAAGTCCCGAGTTGATGAGAAGCACCTGTGTAGCCTGCAATGATGCTTGGGTGGAGCAGAGCCATGTATGAAAGGGGCTGCCATGGCATTCAAAATGGGGCAGCACCGGTATGTGGCTTTTTGTGCCGGCGAGGGCCGTGACCGTTATTCAGTAACCCCCATTCTATCATTGTACGAACAGCCGGCTAAGTTCAAACTACGGTGGAACAAGTGTCCCTACGATGAATTAACTATTTAGGGGACTCTCACATAGCTCATTGGAATTTTCACCTTTCTGCTAGTTTCTGGGGAAATTCTTCTGTGTTTCCACCATACTTTGTGTTGTAGTTATTTGGCATTTATTTCACCGCAGTTTCCTCCAGTGGTTCCATGAACATTGTTCTCTACTGTTGCTTTTATGTTTGTATGGGAGGTCTGTAGCTAATGCCACTTACATCCCTGAATATTCCCAAATGTTACAAACACAGGCAAAATGACTTTAATTTAGAAACGCCACCGTTTACACTTTTTACAGAATGACTGGAACTAGTTCAGCGCTTCTTGCAGGAACGTCACCTGCTGCTGCTGAATTATCCTTTCTGGCTTTTTTTTTTTTATATACTTGTCTGCAAAATGGAGAACATTTGCTATTTTTGCTGAATAACTTTTTTTTTTTTTTTTTACTACGTAGTTTGCAGAAACATTTGTTATATATTTATCTGAATTCTATTCTGTTTTTTTTTTTTCTTTTCTATTGGCATGTCCTTTATTAAAGTTCAATCAGAGGCTGCTTTGTAAAGTCCTGTTACCATATCGGCATATAAAATGTGATGGGTA
The DNA here is from genome assembly GCA_009667805.1 of Leptobrachium leishanense. NCBI lineage: Eukaryota > Metazoa > Chordata > Amphibia > Anura > Megophryidae > Leptobrachium > Leptobrachium leishanense. Next base: position 78,035,217 of record CM019063.1, read on the forward strand.
GCGCTTCATAGAAACTAAGATTACGTTTTACAGCTGCACGAAAATCACATGACTCGACCAAAGATTTGATCCAGACAGCATTTCTCTACGAGGTTCCGCTGTTTGTGCCCATTGAGTAGTTTCTTATCTTTTCTATACATATTTTTATTTCTAGCAATAGATGATTTGTTCACATATACTTTCATTATAGATCCTTTTTGTTTTGGTTGCTCGCTGTACGCAGTGTTAGGCTGGGGTCAGACGAACGCAGTGCGAACTCGCGTGCAGCCGCACTTTGTCACGGCCGTAGTAGCAGCAAATGACGGGCAATATACGAAGTACGGCCGCACGAAAGTGCGGCTGCGCAACGCAAGCGGCAAACAAACGCATTTTTTCGAGAACGTGATACCACTAGTACTGACGTACAGAGTGCGCTGTGTCCGCTAGAGGCGTGTGTGCGTGATTAGGAGACGTCAGACGCTGCTAATGTCCGGCCAACATAACGTCCAGACGCAAAAAGTGTTTTATTGGAGATCCGTACAAAATCATGGACGAAAATGCGCATCGTATGACCGCTATCGCGTATTCCGTGAAAAAAATACGTCCATTCGTTCGAACGCACTTTTTCACGGACAACGTGAAACATGCGTTCGTCTGACCCTAGCCTAACAATGAGATCCCTTTCAGATAAGCTGCAATATATACCTGAAATTATGAAACCATGCGAAGTCAACCTCAAGACAGGAACTTTATTATGTTGATACTGTAGATCAGGGATGTCTAAACTCCAGCCCCCCAGATGTCCATGCACTACAACGCCCATGCTTCTCCATCCATCTAATTGTCATATTTCTGGGAGTTCTAGTTCAGGAACATCAGAGGCCGGAGTTTGGACATCCCTGCTGTTGATCATGGATCTCAAACTCTGCTCCCCCTCAATATTTCTAAACTATAAGGCTGGGTTCACACCACAGCGTAGCGCGGCGTCGCGCAATGCGCATACAAAAAAACGCGCGAACGTGCGTTGCAGCACGTTCGCGGCTATGATATGGCCGCGAATGCGCGGCTATATGCAGAAAAGAAGCTCCCGGACTTCTTTTTGCGTCGGCCGTTTCTCAGCGCGTTCCTGCGCGCTGAGAAACGTCCAGGTGGGATATGCCCACATAGGAAATCATGGGATTTCATGTTTGAGCGTTTTACAGCGCGTAGGAGCGCGCTGTAAAACGCTTAGGTGTGAACCCAGCCTTACTCCCATGGTTTTTTTTCCACCTATTACACTCAAAGGATTCTGGGAACTGAAGCAATCAACATCTGGTGGGGCAGTTTGAAATTCCTGCAGTAAATGGTGTTTTTTTTTGTGTACTTTCTTATGAATTTAAAGTGCGTCTGTTTTATAAGTCATAGTTTTGTTCCTTTTTTTATTTTTTTTATTAACCTGTTGTAATTGTCTTCTGACAGAATGAAGACGCTGAAGTGTTTTCTTAAGAATTCCCTGAAAGCGAGAATCGCCCTGCTTGTGCTCACCGCATCTCTGATCTGTATCTTGAAACTCGTGAAAGAAGAGGTCTTTTCAAGAAGCCCTGTTTATTTCGTGGAGCCCCTTCTTTATAGACTAGATGGGAAGCAAAAAGGTCTTGTCACCAACTCTCCCTCCACTGGCATCAACTGCACAAGAATCTATGAACAGGAGCCTTCTGAAGTCGGGAAAAGCTTAGAACTTAGAAGAAATAAAATCTTAGACCTGAAAGACGAGCAGTTAGCTTCTCTAACCAGAAACTGTGACCGCTACAAGGATGTCCGAAAATACAACCAGAAACCAATTTCCATCTCCGAGAAGAACTTCCCGATCGCATACTCTATTGTTGTACACAAAGATGCCATTAATGTGGAAAGACTCCTACAAGCAATTTACAACCCAGTGAATGTATACTGTATCCACTATGACAAAAAATCACCTGCTGCTTTCAAGAACGCCATTGAGAACCTAGCCAAATGTTTTCCTAATGTTTTTATTGCCTCGAAGCTTGAAACTGTGACTTATGCCCATATTTCAAGGCTACAGGCGGATCTGAATTGCTTATCGGATTTGCTAAATTCCTCTGTCAAGTGGAATTATGTCATTAACTTGTGTGGGCAGGATTTACCCCTAAAGTCAAATTTTGAACTGGTCCATGAGTTGAAGAATCTGAATGGCCGTAACATGCTGGAGTCATCAAGACCTTCAGAGTTAAAGAAGACACGATTTATGCTCCACCATGAGATCAAGAAATCTTTTTCCTTTTTTCCTGATTATGCCGAAATGCCCATCAAAACCACTGTCACCAAAGACCCTCCACCTCACGGTATTGAGATGTTTGTTGGAAGTGCCTACTTTGTTTTAAGTCGTACCTTCACTACTTACATTTTTGACAATCCATTGGTAAAAGACTTCTTACATTGGTCAGAAGATACTTATTCTCCTGATGAACATTTTTGGGCAACCTTGGTCCGAGTGCCTGGAGTTCCTGGAGAGCTATCTCGAGCACACGGTGATGTGACAGATCTTGATAGCAAAGCACGTCTGGTGAAATGGAGTTATCATGAAGAGAATCTCTATCCTCCTTGCACTGGTTCTCACGTTCGAAGCGTTTGTATTTATGGTGCTTCTGAACTACGGTGGCTTCTTAGATCTCAGCACTGGTTTGGTAATAAGTTTGACCCTAAAGTAGATCCAATTTTGATAATCTGCTTACTTGAAAAGCTTGAAGAGCAGCAGGCAGAATGGACACACTTGGCTTCATGATGGTTTTAAGACCATGTGGGAGAGTACTTCCTAACGAGTTCCCATATACCTTATGGATTGTCAGAGGGTACTGAAACGCTAAAACAAACGAGAAGATCCAGCTTGACTTGACTTGGTCAATCAGCATTTTTGGCCGAGTCCTTATTTAGGGGCTGATGTTTACTGCTACAGTGCATCCCAGAATCCCTGACCTGTGCATCAAACATCGTTATGCAGATTACGAAGGGTGGAAATGATTATCCTCAACTCCAACAACCCTTACACGGAAAGGCCCCGTCAAGCTACTGGACACCATTGCATGTGCCGGTGACCGTCATGAGGTGGATCTGCACAAAACAAGTTTGCAATTACTCTGATATAACATGTGATATTCAAAACCTTTGATACGCACCACTTTTTTCAGTGGTTGCCTATAATTTTTTTTTGGTGACTTTTTACTTTTTTCCTTTTTTTTTATATATAACCTAATTTTCAACTGTCAATTTGTATCGATGTGCAAGATTATTTTTTTTAAAGTTTGTACTGTAATCTATTTTGGAGACTCCTAAATCTCATGTACTACCAGAAGATGATGGTAAATGCAACTTTCTTTGTGGAATTGTTTGAAGTTTTATATATATTTTTATAACTTTGTCTCCTGTGGTAGACATTAAATTAAATCTAAGACTATTTCCTATTCAGCCATGAAGAAACCAGATTATAACTGCTAGGTTTCTTGGATGCAATTTGAGAGGGTTAAGGATAAGAGTAGGGGGACGAGGTATATTTTAAAAAGCTGCTCCTGAAGATATAAAATATATAAAGTAATGAAAACTTAAAAAATAAATGACCTCCTTGATTCTACTGTTGCCATTATTACAGACCACCTGCAGGTTCTTTGCATCAGTTTTACCTGCTTTATTTGTTTTTGTGTTTTGTTTTTAATTTAAAGCATTGCTGTTTTAGATTTTGCAACATGTAAGAATAATAAATCTATTTGATCTACAAACTGAGTGACATTATCGGCAAGTACTGTAGACATGATATCTAATGTGCAATAAATATGCTAAAACAGCTGGATAAACCTACACATTTCAGCATATTTTATTTTTTATTTCTCTTCAATTACATGTCAGTTTGATAATGAAGATTGTGTGTGTGGGGGGAGGGGGGTGCTGGACAAAAAAATCCTAAAGCACCAACTTCTTAATAAAGCCCTCATTGTATTTGTGTCGCAGATAAACACACCAAACACGATGGCCTTGGTTGTAAATCACATTGTGCGCAGGACCTGGATATTTAACCCTTTTGTGTATGTCAGAGTAAAAGGGATATTCACTTTTTGACGAGTACCCTTTTTGCTCTTAAATAAATGGCGATGCTGCTGACAGCCGCTGCAGTTATTTTTATACATTTATTATTGGTGATTTTACTCGCTGCACACAGCTTCTCTTCAGCTCAGGTTTTTTTATTTTTTTTTATGCAATATTCGCTTCTGCACAAATGGCATTGGTATCACAAACACAAATCACACACTGCTACCGACGTGCACACTTTACATACACAGGTTCCGTAGCACCTGCGCAGACCGATTGGTCAAATCTGCGCATGCGCTCTGTTCTGCTCCATCGGCTGCCTTAGTCTGCTTGTTATTGCGGGCAGTCAGAGGGTGATGTCGACACTCTCTAGTGTCTGGTGACCAGCCAGAAAATTCTAAATCCTGGCTGCTACTGATGCTGGGCAGGGTGGAGGAAACTCCTCTAATTCACCCAGTGATATCTACAAGATGGGGGGGGGGGGCACTCCTCACTTCCTGACTGCTTCAAAAAGCTAAAGTGGTCAGGATGTGTAGAGGGTCCCTTTTTAAAAATGGAAAAAACTTACTGTAGTTTAAAGTTTTTTTTTAGTTTTTTTTTTTTATATTGTACACAAATGTTTACAACAGTTTAAGTATTTTTACCAGGAATGCTACATTGAGATTTCTCTTGTTTCCAAGTATGTCCTGGGGGGTGAGTATGTACCTTTTTTTAGGTGTCTTGCCCAAGGACACTTACTAGAGAGGTGCTCTTGCTGGGATTCAAACCTGTGTCTCCATGGCTATAGAGCAGTGATGTATCTCAACTCCACCCCCGTAGTTCAATATTCAATTGGGTAACTATTTCCCTAAGGAGTTATTGTCCTAAAATAAGGTTTTTCAGTTATTTTAATTTTCAAGAAAGCAACATGGAAACCAGGCAATCCCATAAAGTTAAGTTATTTTGATACTGGCAATGTTTCAACTGGCACTGCCGCTTCTTCCAAAACTTTATAAAGGCTGCAGAGTTGGAAATGTTGCCACTATTCAAATGAGGTTTCCCCTCTGCATGATGGTGACTGGATTCCATGTTTTCTTGCATGTCTTCAGTCGAGTGGGGCACTTGAACTAATGAGCCCCTTTGACTATATCCGTGTTATATCTTCTACTGGGAACGTATTGTCATATGCAAAGCCACTATTGTTGGGACCTTTATTATGGAGGATTATTTTTTTTTAACCACTTGGCTGCTAAGGACGTACTCAGCGCGTCCTGCCATGTGCACCTCCTGTGCGATGGATGCGCTGATCGCACGGGATTCCAGCTGATTGCTCCCCCCCCCCAGTGCAGGTTGACATCCTGCATGTCCGCCTGGGACCCCGGGGGGGAAGATGGATGTCCCTGCGGCAGATGGATGGCAACGCAATGACATCTATTTCAGCCCCCCCCCAGACCTCTCTCCCAATCACCGGGGTCCAGCATTTAAAGGCAGGCACGGTTTGGAAGGGCACAGCCCGCCCTTCCAAACCGTGCCTGGCTTTAACCCCGTGGGTCCCAGATCATGATTCGGTGCCGAATCGTGATCCTCTCCCGGAGCTGGCTGACATCTTGGATGTCAGCCAAGCTTCCGGGAACCCCCCCCCCCCCCGATGACTGGCGTCATTGTGCGTAGCGAGATGACATCAGTCCTAGAGTTAACCCTGAGTGGCCACCAATGGTGGAGATGGGGGTTCAATGAACCCCCATCTCCACCATTGGTGGCAACTAGGGGTTAATATTTGGTATCGTTGGACAGGCCATGCTCTGGCCAATCCAACAATACCAAACATGATCATGTAAAATAAGGAAATAGAATAAAACAATTTTTATTAAAGAACTTGTTTTTTGGTAATGTAGCAATATTGTTCCCATTTCAATTAAGTGAACAATGGTGCACTAATGCTTTTTAACAAGTGCAACCTATAGAAAATATAACCAAATGCTTGCATGTTAAAATGTGGAAAAACACTACACATTGCAATAAAATTCGAATTTACATATTTTGTGTATACGTCATGTCCTGTCTGTATATTCTATTATGAATCTTCAGAGTCTGCTGGAAAGAACGATATGGATGTCTGGGTCATATATTAAAATAAGGCTTCAAAACACCGTTTAAACATGAGCGAAACTGGTAAAAATGAGCTCAGCACACAGGTGTGAAATGGCAGCGAAAGGGTTAAAATAAAGGGAAAAGGGGAAGGTACGTGGCAGTGAATGATCAGCAACACATCTAACATTGAATTCTATACAGAATAGGTATCCCAGTTAAACCAATGATCTTTTTTTTTTTTTTTTACTCGAAGGCCCTAATTAGTTCTGGCCATCCCATCTAGAAGACGGAGATCCCCCAGTCTAGTTCTTACATCTTTAAGGTGGGTGAGATCAGCAGATTTCCAACGAGCAGCTATGAGGGTCGTCGTGGCCGGAAGCACATGGGCCAGGGATTGTTTCTGGAGACGAGAGAGAGTCGGAACATTTGCAACAGTAAGATTTCGGGAATGGGTGCTATTTTGGACCAGATCACTCGGGAGTTCAAAAGAGCCACTGTAGTGGAAATAGGCTGGAAGATGGCCGCCATTATAAGCCAGGCGACCATCTTGTTCAGAATATTGGTTCGTTTGAAAATAACTAGGCAAGTTTGTAGCTGAAACTAGAATGAGGTATACGTAGAAATTTAGGAATGTGTTTAGATTAGCAGAAAAAGAAATTAAAGCCCTATGAAAGATCTCTGCTGTTCCTGGAACGGAAGGGCAGAAAGAGGAGTAGATTTACCAAGGTCGTTGAGGCCCGCAGAAATACAAAGGAGTATAGAGATCAGACCAGGTGTTAACTGTAACAAGTGATTGTAGGCGCAAGGGAGGGGGACGCAGCCCGGGATGGGAAAAGCAACTAATATAAAGTTTGCCAATTTACAGCCAAAGTAATGGAATGTCTTTGTATTAGGTTAAGGGAGGTATTAACCCACGTGAGGTGGGAGAGTGTCATCTGGAGGTGGGCTGATTGGGATGTACCTAATTGTGTATTTGGGGTATAAGATTGGATGTCACGAGGGACTCGGCGCTCATTCTTTGCGATTGAATCCTGTTTGAGCATCTGTTGTGATATCACAATAAAGTTTGCCTTTCCTGAAGAGACTCGTGTTCAGACAATCCTTGCTCGTGTCCGGTCCGGCCTCGTCTTGAGTGAACCTGCAGATTCCGGTTACACCACCTCCTGCCAGAACGGGGTCAGAACCCTGCACGTCCACCAGATGCGGAAAAAGGTACTCTGCTCCTCCCCACACCTCCAGCATATATCCAATACGTTTAGATTAAAATGATGTTCTCTAATGTACCATCTATAGAGGACTTTTCTTTTTCCGTGCTTCAATTAGGGAGACACAATTAAATTTGGAGGGATCTTGGGAAAAACAGACGAAATCAGGTGACCCAAATCCCTCTCCCAGTTAATCATGAAACGCCATTTAGGTAAAGGCTTAGTAGACCGTATGAGGCGATCTAGTAGAGATAAGAGACGTATGTTGTGGGAAGGTGTCATACAATACTGTTCAAAGGGGGGCAAAAGCTCAGCTGCGGTGGGAATGTGTAGCATATGGAATTTAGTAAGGCAGGAGCGAATTTCTAAAAAAGGTAACGAAAGCCCAGGTCAAGGGAGTACTTCAGTTCTAGATCAGCAAAGGACATAAGTCCATGGGTTGCGAATAGGTGGCACAAATGAGTAATTCCCTGCCTATGCCAGCGACGAGAGGTAAAATTTAGGAATCAGGTGGGACAACACCGAGAGGGGGAAACCATAGCCAACAAATGAGTCGCTGATAGTGACGAGCGCGCTCCATCCCATAATGATAGCAGTAATCTGGGAAATTCGGGTAAAGGTCGTGGGCGTTGAAATTTAGGTGTCCAGGCCAGAGGGGTAAGACCAAGGAAGTCCATTTGGGGGGGGGGGGATTTCCTAAAAAATATGCGGCCCAGATTCAATAAAACTGCTGCTTTATAATCGACAAAAATATTCGGGAAGTAATATTCGCCCAGTAAAGCAGGTTGGTGTAAGATATCTGCCTTTAGACGAGGTCTCTTCCCTTTCCACACAAACTTAGGGTAGAGAGGATCGTCTTAAAAAACATAGAAGGTGCAGGGATGGGAACAGTTTGAAAAACATACAGCAATTTCGTCAGGAGCATCATCTTTATGGTATTTATCCTACCCACCCATGAGAGTTCAACTTTATCCCAGTGAAAACATAGTGATTTTGTCAAAGAAATAAGTGGCTTATAATTTAGGTCAAATAATCCCGTGGGATGGAAAACCAATTTAATCCCCAAATATGTTAGGAAGTGTGTCCTTAAGTCAAAAGGAAAGAGGGTTTTTAAACAAGTTATGTCGGTCTCGGGTATAGCATAGGGCAGGGCCTGGGTCTTAGTGATAAGTTTATAGTATGATAGGTTGCCATATTCATCTAAAATCTTCCACAGGGCAGGAAGAGACGTTAGTGGGTTCGTCACTGTTAATAAAACATTGTCTGCAAATAAACTATAAGTTTACAGGAGGAGGGGCCCACAGGAAACTCTTCTATCTTGTCTTCTTGTCTAATCGCCAGAGCAAGGGGCTCCAATGCTAAACCATATAGCAAAGGTGAGAGCGGGCAGCCTTGTCTTGTACCATTGGTGATTTGTAAAGGACGTGAAAGGAAACCTGCGTGGAGAACTCTCGCATTAGACGTCGAGTTGGAGTAAAGCACCATAATGGCGTTTATCAAGTCACGAGGGAAATTAAATTTTAAGAGCGTATGTTCTAAAAATAGCCAATGAAGGCGATCAAACGCTTTCTCGGCGTCAAGGGAAAGAAGCAAGGTTGGTGTACCTAGACAAACCGCTCCGTCAATAACATTTATAACTTTAATAGTATTATCGGGGCCTTGTCTGTTTTTCATAAATCCTACTTGGTCGTCCGCAATCAATAGGGGCATCAAATCACTCAACCGAGTCGCTATGATTTTGGCATACATTTTAGTGTCAACGTTAAGTAATGAAATGGGTCTATATTTCGCACACGTCTGGGCCGGGGGGGGAAGATTTAGGGAGTGTAATAGTGGCTGAAAGCCAGTCTGAGGAGGCCTTGCCTGACTTAAAGATATGATGAAACGCGGCTAAAAGATGGGAATTTAGTTGGTCTTGGAAAGATTTATAGTAGAGGGCTGTGAACCCGTCTGGTCCCGGGGCTTTATGGGGCTTAAGGGATTTAATCGTAGTGGAAAGGTCCAGAGCAGAAATTGGTTCCACCAGGCGAAGTTGTCAATTGCCGTTGAAGGTCCCGAAGAAGCGTATGGTAGGGAGCATCATTAACAGGGTTATCCAAAGCGATCCGAATTGCTTGAGAAAGGTAACCGAACACTGAAAATCATCCAGAGAGCAGGCAATTCGTCAAATCCTGGCGAATTGCCTGCACATACGGTGCCTGTTCGAGGGCAGTGAAATCCCCATGAAAAAGCACTGCTTCGGCTATTCAGAGAACACAAACCAGCAGGGAAAGGTTCCCCTAATGCCATGTCATTCGGTGGTTTAATTCGGCAAATTTATTCAGGAGAATCCCATAGGCTTCAATGTTAAAAATATTCCCGATAATTCAATATCTAATAAACCATTCATTGTAAAATTCTGCAGCAAAAAGTCTCTTTTATTTATAGATTTTTTAGGATACTTTAAGCATTTTTTATTTTTTTTATTTTTTTTTCAGTTTACTTCTTTTTTCTGTAACAGCCCTCTTTACTATCATTCCCTGGACCTCATATGTAAATTTCAAACATTTTCGCTCAGTAGTTTCTTTGCAAACAGTGTTTCATTTTCACAGATTCATACAAACGGTTTTTCTAATTTATTCACTGCCTCCTCTGCGTCTCGGCTGCTTGCTCTGTGTGATTCGGCTCCTGCTCGGGTTTTTCGAAGGTCAATCCAGATGTTTTTGCAGGTTTCTGCATGCATTCGGTGGGTTTTGCGGTTAGTTTTCGTCAGGTTTGCGGCAACTTTTCCCTGCAATTCGGGGACTCTGTGGTGTTTGCTGAATACACCGCAGGGTCACCGACATGGGATCGGCAAAACAAACCGAATTGAAGAGAACGAAAAGTCACCGAACGTGCGGTGACTTTTCGAATCTCTTTGAATAACCCCGTAAGTATTTTATGTCGGGATGTGGCATCGTGAATTTGTTTCAAAAGATCAAGCCTATGTAGCACACCTCGGACCACCACCTTGTGCCAAATTGTAAGAGGAGAAATGTCGGGAGTGGAGTTATCCACAAAATAGTCAGCCATGGTCTGTGTAAGTTCAGCCACAACTTCTGGGCGTGATAAGAGAGACTCATTAAGTCTCCAGGGAGCAAAGCCCCGTGGGACGGCTGCCGCATTAAGAGATCGGGACACAGGGGCATGGTCAGACCAAGACATTGCTCCGATCTCACAACGGGAAGCACTAGGAAGTAAATCTCTCCTAACAAAAATGTGGTTAATACGTGAGTACGTTTTGTGAGTAGGGATGAGCCGAACACCCCCGAGTTCGGTTCGAACTCGAACTTTCCAAATGTTCGAACTTGAACTCAATACAAGTCAATGGGACTCAAAATTCGATTTTTTTTCCAAGAGGGCATATATACTAGATATTTGCCATAAAAGGTGTATGGGGGTCCGGGTAGTGCCCTGGGGGACAGGAAACCAGGACAAAAAGTTAAAAAAAAAAAAAAGTTTTTAAAGGGACAGTGAGTTTTCCATGAAATAAGGGTTAAAAATAAAAACGAAAAATTCCTTCAAATATCGTGCCTAGGAGGTCCCCATAAGCTAGAAACATTTAAAAACAAAAAAATGACGTTTCAAATGACGGTAAATGCTTTTCCCTTAATCTATTCATAAACAACTGCTTGGGGCGGCAGCCTGTATGAAAAGACATTTTAGGACGCGCAGAAAAAGTTTAGTGATTTTTTTTTTGGGCTAAATTATGGTGCAGGGTTTGGATGAAATTAACAATAGGTGCTTTAAAATTGGGCCTTTAGCGTCGGCAACATTGCCGTCACACAGTAACCCCTCTGAGGATATGAATCTGGTACAGGCGTCAGTGGCAGTGCACCCAAATATTGTGCTTTTGGTGCCAGGCCAGCAAGTGCATTCATACAGTAACCCCTCTGTGGTATTGTGGAAGAGTGCAGGGTTGGACCCTGTGTTCCAAAAAATTTAAATGATATAAATCTGGTACAGGTTTCAGTGCAGCCAAATATTGTGCCTTTCATGGCAGCAAGTGCCTTCACACCATAACCCTTTTGTGGTATTGTGGAAGAGTTCAGTGGTGGAGGTTTTGTGAATGCAGAAGACATCCCCGATCTATTCCGTTACGTCAGCATCAGGGGATTGATAGCTGCTGATCCAGGACTGATTCATTTTTATAAATGTCAGCCGGTCTACAGAGTTGGTGGACAGACGCACTCTTTTGTCTGTGACCAAACCTCTAGCGGCACTGAACGTACTTTCAGAAAGCACGCTAGATGAAGGGCAACCTAGTAGCTGCATAGCAAATTGGCTAAGTTCTGGCCAGTGATCCAATCTCAACACCCAGTAAGCCAGTGGATCATCTGCTGGAAAGTTATCCAGGTCTGCCCTTGCCCCTAGGTAATCCTGCACCATATGGTGAAGACGCTGGCAATGGGTGCCTACATTTGACGTCCCTGGGCGTCGTGGACTAAAAAAAATTAAAAATGCATCCGTCAAGCGGCCCCGGCCTTCACCACTATTCCTCTGATCATCCGCAGCCTCAGAAGCACCTGTGTCATCACTTGGTAATCTACCAGTGCCTGGAAAGGTGTTACACAAGTGTCGCTTTAGAGCGTCAAGTTTTTTCATCCTGTGCTCCCTCTGTGCGGGCAGGATGAGCTCTGCAACTTTACCCTTGTATCGTGGATCAAGAAGGGTTGCCAACCAGTAATGATCCCTCTCCTTGATAGTACAAATCCTGGGGTCCTTTAGCAGGCTTTGCATAATAAGGGAGCCCATGCAGCATAGGTTGGAGGTGGCATTAGCTTCCGAGTCTTCCTGCTCAATGAGGAGGATGACCCCATTGTGCACTTCCTCCTCCCAGCCACGTACCAGTCCTTGTGTTTCTGGGCACACAAAACCCTCCCTTGAGGAATCCCCTCCTTCAATGCCCCCACTACTCAAATATTCCTCCTCCTCATCCTCCTCCTGTCTGATCTGCATCCTTGATCATCAGCCACTGCGGGGGGAAAAAAAAACAAGTTGACCTGAACCTGTCCTTGTGCCGTACTCACACAGCTACTCGTTGATGGCCCTCTGCTGCTTGTGCAGACGCTGCAGCATTGCTGTTGTCGAGTTCCACCTGGTGGGCATGTCACAGATCAGATGGTTTGTGGGAAGGTCGAATTCTCTTTGAATTTCTGCCAGGTGAACGCTTGCTGGGAATGACCGTCTGAAGTGGCTGCAGACTTTTCTGGCCTGGCTGAGAAGCTCTGCCAGCCCTGGGTACCTGGTTAGGAAACGCTGTACCACCAGATTTAGGATGTGTGGTAGGCATGGTACATGCGTCAACTTACCCTGGCATAGGGCGGAGAGAAGGTTGCTGCCATTATCACAGACGACCATTCCCAGCTGAAGCTGGTGTGGTGTTAACCATCTCTGCACCTGCCCCTGCAGAGCTGACAGAATTTCTGGCCCGGTGTGGCTACTGTCCCCTAAGCAAACCAGCTCAAGCACAGTATGGAATCTTTTTGCTTGAGCCATTGCGTAGCGCCTGCCACGCGTCGGTTTAACTGCCACTTTGCCAGAGACACAGAAGGAGGAGGAAGAGGCGGAGGTGGTGGTGGAGCAGACAGACCTCATACAAGCAGCTTTCTGGAGGCATGGTGGATGAACAAGCTCCAGCACAGAGCCCCATCTTGGATCCCTCCCAGCTGCAATCAAAGTTACCCAGTGTGCCGTGAAGGAAATGTAACGACCATGTCCATGTTTGCTGGAACACGTGTCAAAAGTCACATGCACCTTGCTGCTGACTGCCTTTCCAAATGACTCAATAACATTGTCTTCCACGTGCTGGTATAGTGCTGGAATGGCCTTCCATGAAAAGTAATGGCGTTTTGGAACATGCCACTGTGGTACAGCACATTCAGCAAATTCACGGAAGGGAGCAGAGTCCACCAGCTGGAAAGGCAGCAGCTGCAATGCGAGTAATTTTGCTAAGCTGGCATTTAGACGCTGTGCTTGGGGATGGTTGGGACTATATTTTTTCTTACGCTGCAGCAGCTGGGGCAACGTAATCTGACTGCGTAAATCTTCAGCTGATGGGATGCTGTCACATAATGAGGAAGGACCTGGTACATCCATTGCTGTTGCATCATCCCTGTCAGTGGAGGTTGTAGCAGGCAATGACATGGCAGGACATACAGTGGGGGTAGAGACAGATGAGGAGGAGGAGGAGGACCTACGCAAAGTTTTGCGCCAACGGGATGCGTGGCAGGTGGTCATATGTCACCTCAAGCACGTGGTACCCAAGTGCCCGGTGTCTTTCCCACGCTTGAGCCTCATCTGACATAGATTACAAATAGCAACGGTGGGGTCTGCTGCACATTTCTTAAAGAACTCCCAGACAGCAGAGTTCCTGGATGTGTGCTTTGAGACAACAGCACTTTGCACCTGAGCAGCTCTGACATCTGATGCCTTGGACTGTCTAGTGCTACGGTTGGTCATAGAGGATGTTGTGCCTCGTGTTTCTTGTGCCTCCTCCTCACTTGACTCCTCTGTTCGATCAGGCACCCAGGTGGAGTCAGTGACCTCCTCATTGTCATCATCATCCCCTATCTCCTCGTCACTGGAGCCAACTTGGCAGTATGCTGCAGCTGCTGGGGCAACATAAGTGCCAGTTATTTGTGTGTCACCACTGGCACCCCTTCCTCTAGGTTGATTATACTCCCTTGCTCAACCTCAGAGATTGAATCAGAGCACTGTACTTGCTGCGCATCCTCAAGCAGCATGTCACTGTCATTGTAGTCAAACAATTCAGCTGACTCCTCCGTGTGTGATAGCGAGGCTACGGCAGGAGTAGCTGTGGACATGGAGGCTGCATTAGATGCTTTGGCAGCTGAGGTGGACTGTAAAGCACTAGAAGCCTGGCTGGCAGAGGACTCGGAGGATGAGGATGGCCTGGTTAGCCAATCCACCAAATCCTCTGTATGTTGCTGCTGCTTAAGACGGCCAGCACCAGTTAGAAAGGACAAGCGTGCCCCTGCAGAGGATGCACCACGTCCACCACGACCAGAGGTACAGCCTCCCGACACAGAGGCTGCTTGCGTCGGCCTGTCCTTTTTGGTCTTTCTGACATAGTGAGTGATATATAGATTAAATATATACAGAACTCTGATTCAACTCTGGTATAAAGATTTCCAGAACTCTTGTATAACTCCGTGAGACACCCTGATAGCTGGCAGCCAGTGACAAGACACAGATTACAATTCCCAGAAACCTCCTATAAATCAGTGAGACCCTCTGATGGGTGGCAGTGACGAGATACAAATTACAATTCGCAGAAATCTGCTAGAAGTATGTTGGACCCCCTGATGGCTGACAGTGAGAAGACACAGATTACAAATCTCAGAAACCTCCCCGTGAGACCCCCTGATGGGTGGCAGTGACAAGACACCGATTAGAACAATTCCCAAATATTTTGTAGAAATTACTGGCGCCCAAAATACTGCGTGGCACTGGCTGTGACAAGACACAGATCACCTCAATTCCCAGATATTTTGTAGAAATTACTGACGCCCAAAATACTGCATGGCACTGGCTGTGACAAGACACAGATCACCTCAATTCCCAAATATTTTGTAGAAATTACTGAGCCCCCAAAATTCTGGCTGGCAGTGACAAGACACAGATTACCTCAATTCACAAATATTTTGTAGAAATTACTGAGCCCCCAAAATTCTGCGTGGCGGATTACCTCTGATTACCTCAATTCACAAATATTTTGTAGAAATTACTGAGCCCCAAAAATTCTGGCTGGCAGTGACAAGACTCAGATTAGCTCAATTCCCAAATATTTTGTAGAAATTACTGAGCCCCAAAATACTTGCTGGCAGTGACAAGACACAGATCACCTCAATTCCCAGATATTTTGTAGAAATTACTGACGCCCAAAATACTGCATGGCACTGGCTGTGACAAGACACAGATCACCTCAATTCCCAAATATTTTGTAGAAATTACTGAGCCCCCAAAATTCTGGCTGGCAGTGACAAGACACAGATTACCTCAATTCACAAATATTTTGTAGAAATTACTGAGCCCCCAAAATTCTGCGTGGCGGATTACCTCTGATTACCTCAATTCACAAATATTTTGTAGAAATTACTGAGCCCCAAAAATTCTGGCTGGCAGTGACAAGACTCAGATTAGCTCAATTCCAAATATTTTGTAGAAATTACTGAGCCCCCAAAATACTTGCTGGCAGTGACAAGACACCGATCACCTCAATTCCCAGATATTTTGTAGAAATTACTGACGCCCAAAATACTGCATGGCACTGGCTGTGACAAGACACAGATCACCTCAATTCCAAATATTTTGTAGAAATTACTGAGCCCCCAAAAATTCTGGCTGGCAGTGACAAGACACAGATTACCTCAATTCACAAATATTTTGTAGAAATTACTGAGCCCCCAAAATTCTGCGTGGCGGATTACCTCTGATTACCTCAATTCACAAATATTTTGTAGAAATTACTGAGCCCCAAAAATTCTGGCTGGCAGTGACAAGACTCAGATTACCTCAATTCCCAAATATTTTGTAGAAATTACTGAGCCCCAAAATACTTGCTGGCAGTGACAAGACACAGATCACCTCAATTCCCAAATATTTTGTAGGAATTACTGAGCCCCCAAAATTCTGGCTGGCAGTGACAAGACACAGATTACCTCAGATTACCTCAATTCCCAAATATTTTGTAGAAATTACTGAGCCCCCAAAATTCTGCGTGGCAGATTACCTCTGATTACCTCAATTCACAAATATTTTGTAGAAATTACTTTACTGAGCCCCCAAAATTCTGTCTGGCAGTGACAAAACACCGATTACCTCAGATTAGCTCAATTCCCAAATATTTTGTAGAAATTACTGAGCCCCCAAAATAGTTGCTGGGAGTGAGAACACAAAATTACAACAATTCCCAGATATTTGGTAGAAATGAGACCCCCCCCAGTAGATGAGACCCCCCCAGTAGCTGGTGGCAGACTGGCAGTAAAGACACACACTAACACAAGATCAATCTCCTCTGAAATCTCCTCTCAAACACTTGCAGAAGCGCTGTGTGAAGCCTTTTATAGTGTGCTGCTCTGTGAGCCCATGATTGGGCAAAATTTGCCCAATCAGGACTCTGAGCCGTGATTGGCATAGTCTTGAACTGTCTTGCACCTGACCTGTGGTCAGGTGCAAGGCTGTAGCCAATTACAAGCTTCAGGCCAGTGGAAAAGTGCATTGTGGGCGAACACGTGGCGAACAGGCGGAAATGTTCGTAGTTCGCAAACATGCGAACAGGCTAACAGCTCATCCCTATTTGTGAGCCCCCGAGTAGAAAGAATAGTCGACATCAGAGTGGTGCAAAAGGCGCCACACATCGTAGAACTGAAATTCCGCCAGTACATTGGCAAATTTCCGTACAGAGGACCGTTGTAAACGAGTAGGTCGAGCCGGAAGATCCAGGGACTGATTAAAATCCCCACAAATAATTAGTTTACCCGTACAAACCCACATTAGTTTCAAAAGGCTGGATTTAAAGAAGGCAATTTGGTCAACATTCGGGCAATAGAAATTTGCTATTGTGTAGGTGGTCCTATTGATATCACGTACTAAAAACAAAAACCGACCGTTAGGGTCGAGGATAGATCTAGGTAAAGTAAACAAGACATTACGATGAACCAGTATGGAGACCCCCCGTGCCTTAACTGGAGCTGTGGCGTGGAATTGGTGAGGGAAGGCAGGAAGAAACAGTTTGGGGTGATTAGGTCGTCTGAAATGGGTCTCTTGGAGGCATGCTATATCTGGGGGATTATGACATCAACAGAAAGAGAGTGACGTTTTTGGGGGATATTCAGCCCTTTTACAGTAAGTGAGAGAAGTTTCATACATTACCCTGAAACATACCAAACAACACTCGTGAGTAGGGATAAGCCGAACACCCCCGTGTTCGGTTCGCACTCGAACAATTTCAAAAGTTCGCATTCGAACTCGAACCGTACTCAATGCAAGTCAATGGGACTCAAAAGTTTGGTTTTTAGAGTGCCCTGCAAGAGGGCATATATGCAAGATATTTGCCATAAAAGGTGTATGGGGGTCCGGGTAGTGCCCTGGGGGACAGGAAACGAGGACAAAAAGTGAGTTTTCCATAAAATAAGGGTTAAAAATAAAAACGAAAAATTCCTTCAAATATCGTGCCTAGGAGGTCCCCATAACCTGCCTGTGAAGTGGCGGATTTGTAGGATGTATAGAAACATCGCCATCAGAGACCCACACACAACACCTAGCCACCCTTAACCCTTTCGCTGCGGAGGACGCGCTCAGCGTGTCCACCCGCAGGTACTGTTGCATGCGGAGGACGCGTTGAGCGCATCCTCCCTTTGCGGCCAGCGATCGGCCGGATTCCGGCCGATCACTGTGCCCCCCGGTGCAGGCTGACATCGAGGATGTCAGCACCTGGGATCGCCGCCGGCACCATTAGATGTCATCGCGCCACCGCGGTGACATCTAATTCAGGTGCCCCCCCCACATGTGCAGAGGAGGTGCCTGAAAGGGAGGGGGGAGGTCCTTCGGACCTCTCTCCCTCCCGATCGCCGGGGTCCTGCGGCTGAAGGCAGGCACGGTTTGGAAGGGCACAGCCTGCCCTTCCAAACTGTGCCTGCCTTTAACCCCTTGGGTGTCGTGATCCTCTCCCGGAGCTGGCCGACATCTTGGATGTCGGCAAAGCCTCCGGGAATACCCCCTGATGACTGGCGTCATCGTGCATAGCACGATGACATCAGTCCTGGAGTTAACCCCTAACTGCCACCAATGGTGGAGATAGGGGTTCCAATCTCCCGATCCGTGGCAGCTAGGGGTTAATGTTTGGTACTGTTGGATCGGCCAGAGCATGGCCTTTCCAATGATACCAAACATGACCATGTAAAAAGTTTTTTAAAAAAATAAAAATAAAAACATATTTTAAAAAAATATATATGAAAAAAAAGGTTTTTTGTTTTTCTGGTTTGTTAATGCAGCAATATTGTTCCCAACGATTTTTGTATGCGGTGCGTTTCTTAAAAATCACGTAATTTTCCCCCAAAAAAAATGTAACGAGACCCCATTTCTAATTTTTTTAACAAGCGCATCCCATACAAAATATGGCAATTGCTCACATGTTAAAATGTGAAAAAAACACTTTACACGTTGTAAATTATTGAAAATTCATATTTTATTGCATATTTTGTTATAATATACAGACAGGACATGACGTATACATATAATAATGACAATTATGAATCTGCCAAGTCTGCCGGAAAGAGTGATATATAATATGTCTGGGTCATATACTAAAATAAGCCTTCAAAACGCGTTTAAACAAGATGAGCGAAACCAGTAAAAATGAGCTCAGCACAGAGGCTTGAAATGCCTCAGCAGCAAAAGGGTTAAAATGCACAGGGACTGGCTACTATCCTGTTAGATGAGGGAATGTATTATATGTTTAAAGCAAGGTATATATGACAATGGATAGTCAGGGACTCTAGGGACTCTGCTTGTACACTTTATGATAGACATTTTCACGTTGTGTTGTGAATTCAGAAGCATACAGAGTTCATACATGTGCAGGAGCCACACTCAGTCTGCAGGCAATGTATCAAATTCATGAGACCAGACTAATTAGAAGCAGATGTTATTTCCAAACACTAATTAACACCTGTTGTTTACGCCGTTTGAGGGGGCCCTGCTGTAAGCACAGGTCATTTAGAGGTGAGAATATATCTAATAAACCGTAGCTTATAATATTCTGTAGTAAATAGACTCTTTATTTCTAGATTTTTTTGTATTTTTTTATACTTTTTTCAATTTTATTTTTTTTTAGAACTCGAACCGAACACGCCAAAAAGTTCGAAGTTCGCAAACTTTCGAACTGCCGATGTTCGAGTCGAACTCCGAACTGATCGAACCGAACAGCTCATCCCTACTTGTGAGCAGCGGACGTAGTTCAGGAAAATGAGCATAGAGTCCATCAGGATACATTAAAAATTAAACTTAGAATGCAAACCTTTTATCGAGGTAGGGAATGGCGCAACAGATACCGGGGGGGGGGGGGTAAAAAAAAAAAAGGGGAAAAAAGCACAAAAAAAGAAAGGAAAGGAAAAAAGAAAACATAGGCGGTGCAACGGGCAACCGCCAAGAATGTACAGAAAGGTCTCCTAGGCCACCCAAAAAAATTCAGGCCAAAACCATGAACCATGGGGGGTAATGCCAGGGCAAGGTGGGGACCATATGTCCCATCAGCAGATAGGGTACTACCCTGCTGTCACCAGCTCAGCTCACCAGTCTGGACATAAAAGACGATTCCGAAGATCGGTCTGGACCTCCAATTTCAAGTTCAATTCTGGAACCCCATTACGTCTAACAGCCATCCAGCATATAGAAAATCAGCCGAAGGAACTAGAAAATGCAAGAAATAAAACAGGAAAAAGAGATTGTGTCAGTTCTCAAGTAGGAGGCAGCAGTCGGTGCCACTCCGGCGAAACTTTAGGCGGGGAGGGCGGAGCCCGGTGTGGAGGTGTAACATCTCCCATTATGTCCCACGATTGCAAGGTGGCAATACCCTCCTGTAGCGAGTGTAAGACAGACAAAGTTCCTTGGTATGTGACCAGAAGTTTCACGGGGAATCCCCAGCGATAAGGAATCTTGTGGTTGCGGAGCACTTTCGTAATTGGGAGGAATTCCCTCCGTTTCTGCATCGTGGCTGCAGACAAATCAGGGCAAAAGGAAAGCGCCGCATACTGAACAGGAAGATCCACAGCCTTACGCATTGCTGACATCAGGGAATCTTTAGCATGGTAGAAGTGGATACGGGTTAAAACATCCCTCGGAATTGTCGCATCCAGGTTTCGGGGTTTCTGGACTCGATGTGCTCTGTCCATTTGCAATGTTGCCACATCAGCATCCGGCAATAATACACGAAACAGGCCGAGTAAATAACCAGGCAAACCTTCAGGTTTAACCGCTTCTGGAACTCCACGGATACGGATGTTATTCCTGCGGGAGCGATCCTCTAAGTCTGAGACTTTAGAAAGGAGAGATTCATGAGCCGTTTTCAGTTCTTTATACGCATCCACCAGTTCGTTGTGGGCAAGGCACAGTTCATCAGATTTATGTTCTAACAAATCAGTATGTTCCCCAATGTCATGGATTTCTTGGTGTAATGACGCAGTGATAGTACGAAAATCATCCTGGATAGTCGAGCGTAGATCTTGCAGCATCTCTTGAATTTGTCTGCCTGTCGCTAGGGCTGAGGAGGAGTATTGACTGTCCCCTGTCCCTGCCGCAAGGGGGTGAGGGGAGCGCGGAAAGCCGGAGTCTCGGGACCCCTGGGCGCCGCCATCTTGCGGCCTATCCTGTTGTTTCCCGGAACACCGCGGTTCCGCTGGTTTCAGAGTTTTGGTTGGTGCCATTAGGTGCTAGGGGGTCTTCTGACCTTTTGGGCTTCGGATCGGCGCCGTTGTGAGCCGCGGTAGAGGTGAGATCAGGCGCCTGGCGGGAGCTCTCCTTACATGCGGCTGTCCATGATGGCCGCTGGACACGCCCCCTGAAGGATTATTCTTAAAATACAAGATGCTTTCCGTGTGAGATAGAAAAGCACAGATACCAAATTAAAAAAAATGTAAGCTTTAAATAACCTGGAGCAATTTTTTTTTTCTTCATCCTGCTTAAATGTCACGTTCTTTCAACACTTGCATTCAAAATACTTTGTCCTAGCAATATGAATGGCTGCTGTATGCAGCTTAACCCTGGCAGAAGTTTAAATATGTGTGCAATACTTATGGAATGTATCACATTCTGTCTGTTTGTGTTACAATTCAAAGGGTTTACATAATTCTTCCCCAAGAAGGAGATTGCTGAAGCTTAAGTCAGGGCTATAATATGTAAGAATAGAACTAGTTCAGGAACATAAGTATTATCCCATGACTCCTAACCATTGTTGAAAATCAACATACATTTTCAGATAATGGGATGGTGCATTAGCAAACTGTAAAATGATGCCTGGCATGTGAAGCGGGTGTTAAATGCTTGCTCTGTGGGAATATTATCGACAAGAAGAGACAAAACATTCCAAATGCATCCATAGATATGACATCCCCCTGTGATATTTGTAACTTGCACAATTGCCTAGTTCTGGCTCTACATACCTTAGGCTAGGGTCAGACAAAAGCATTTTTTCGCTTCGTACGTGAAAAAGTGCTTTCGAACGAATGGACGTATTTTTTCACGGAATACGCGATAGCGTCATATGATGCGCATTCTCGTCCGTGATTTTGTACGGATCATCAATAAAACTCTTTTTGCATCTGGACGTTATGTTGGCCGGACATTAGCAGCGTCTGACGTCTCCTAATCACGCACACACGCCGCTAGCGAACGCAGCGCACTCTGTACGTCAGTACTAGCGGTATCGGCTATACCCTCCTGACGAAGTCTTACAAGGTCGAAACAATCACCACCTGTTGCTGTATCTCTCATGCAGAGGAAATTTCCTTTGCATTTCAGCTCTGGCCACCGTTTCTTGGTGATGGCAGTCGGGTTTGCTTATGCTAATGTATTCTCTGTAATAGTGCCATTGAGTGAAAACCTTGACACCTGAGTGGGCACTTGCCATAGGGTAAGCCACTTTGGCCGTCCACTGGGTCCGTAATTGTATAACTGACTTGGTCATCAGACTACGGACCTAGGACATACAACTATTGTTATCCTCTGTGAGTGACTATGGATGAACCAGGTCCCGTATAACCAACTTGTCAGACTACAGATGACCCGGGTCAGAGGTGGAATAAGTTGGGACTATATAATAGTCCATAGTGAGAGATGCTCCGCACCACCAGTCACTGACATGTGGGGGTGGTGCGGTGACGTCTCTTCTTCCCCACTCTGCCAGGTCCTCCTCCTCCCATCAGCCACTTGCTCCCGCTCAGGCACATGTGACCAAGTTGAGAGAGCCAGCAGGACTCCCAAGACTAGCTGCTCTGAGCTGTGGCTGCTGCAATCATTCAGGGATCTGGATCCATTCCTCAGGCTCCAAGAATCATGGTGACAACAAATTAATCTGATCTTGATAAGTAATCCCTCCCACCTCTTAGTACTAGTTTGCCATACATACCACCCAATGTGCCATACATACCAGTGTGCCATGCACACCAGTCAGTGTGCCCTAATACCAGTCTGCCATACATACCAAACAGTGTGCCATAATACCAGTTTGCCATGCATACCAGCCAGTGCACCATAATACCAGTCTGCCATGCATACCAGCCAGTGCACCATAATACCAGTCTGCTATATATACCAGCCAGTGTGTCCTAATACCAGTGTGCATATCAGTCTGACATACTGTACATACCAGTGTGCCATAATACCTGTCTGCCATGCATGCCAGTGTGCTATCATAGCAGTCTGCCATGCAATGCATACCACGTGCCATAATATATACGCATAATGGCGGAATGGATTTCGCTGCAAAAAAAATATGCCACCCAAGCCTAGCACTAGAGTGTTTGGGTTTGGCTTGAAGAAAAGGTGGCAACCCTAAGCATCAGTCTTCAATTAACTGTTCTAAGGGGTATATATATATAACACAGAATGTATATGTAGCGCTCACTCCCGGAGGAGCCGCTGAAAATGAACCACGGGTCAGTCTCCCCGCACTAGGGAATAAATATACTCCAACACCGCTGTGAGTTTTTATCATTTAAATAGTTTACTAAAATAATAGGCAGATGTTGAGACACGGTATTCACAGATATTATTACAGTACTTTCGTATTGCGGTAAAACGCGTAGCGGAAAAGAAACGAAACACGAGGCTTCGTATTTCGGAAGAATAAAATATTCGCAACCGAACAGAAAAATATGCAATTGCCCAATATTTCGGAAAAACAGAGACACGTAGCGAACCCCAAAATACAATCTCTTCGTATTACGATAAACGCGCAGCGGAAAAGAGAAAAATATGTATTCGGAACGTAACCTTAACTCCCGTTCCGATTCGTAACAAATTGAGTCCTGCACAGGTTTAAGTCCCGGAATATAAAAGGTGTGTATGTGTGTGTGGTACCCGGGTACTGTTCAACTGGCCAGTGAATTTACTGAAGGAATGTCTTCGACTAGTCAGTTGGGGCCCTGTGGACTTTAAAGAGAAAACAGCAGTGTGTTCCTTAATTACATACGGCCTTGGAGGCCTCTCACCCATCCACCGGTTGCTGTAGGCTCCGCTGACCCAGGACGTCTCTCCGCTCGATTTTGACTGGGGATACTAGCGGCCGGATCCGTTGTCTGACTTCCCGTAGCTTGTCCACGACTTTTCCCAGCTCACCGCCTGCTCTCTGTACCCGATCAACTCGCGGTGACTCCTTTCTCGAGGTCTTCGGTTGGTTCAATCTGCAGCAACTCTGGAACTTGGAGGGCTCCTTCTCCTTAGGCTGAATGACCCGGTAAAAGAACTGACAGGTCTCACTTGCGCTCTGGCCTAAGCCCTCTCGCGATGTATGGCACTGCGTCTGCTCTCTCTCGTTCCCTGGCGCGCTCTGGCGCGTTCTCCACGAGGTTCGGGATGTAAGTCCGCTGGGTCCCACCCACTTCCTGTCCTTTTTGCAAAGCACGCCGGGAAATGTAGTCCCAATGTCCAGTGTCTCTAATCGCGATTGTCTCCATCTTGTGGCCAAAAATAGGTACTGCCGGCAGCAAGATTTTAACACAGCGCTACATATATATTTTTAAAGGATAGTATCCTTGAGAAAGTCACCGCTGTGCGAAGAAACACGTCTGATTTTCATGTCCATATATGTTTTTTATTCATACTGATTAAATTGATGGTGATTTTACTATCCCAAGTTTACAGTCTATTCTGTTTATCCACGGCAGTTTTGTGGTTCCCATCCCCCATCAGGATCGGTTCCAGCAGACCCAGTCATCATGGAGGAAACAAGTATATGAGTATACAATCAGTGCTGGAGAGGAAGAGGTGGGGTTTAAAGAGGAAGAGGTGTGGCCCTGACAGGAAGGGGTGTGTCCAATTTAAATTAGGGGGTGCACAAGTTTAGTCAGGCCTAGGGCAACACAAAACCTAAATACACCACTGCAGCCAGGGGGTAGGTAAAATTCCCCATGCTGATTCTCCTGGGCAGCGGTTTTTTTTAACTTACTGAGGCCCCCCCCCCCCCGCAGCTCTCCTCTGATCTCTGATCTCACTCAGCAGGAAGGACAAGGGGGCAGCATGCGGGGGGGGGACAGTACACTGGAGACAGAGAGAGGGATGAAAGGGGGGTCACACAGAGAGAAATGAAAAAGAATAGGGATCACAGAAATGAAAAAGGGGGTCACAGAGACAGAAATGAAACGGGCACAGAGAAATGAAAAAAAGGGGGTCACAGAGACAGAAATGAAACGAAAGAGGGGCACAGAGAAATGAAAAAAGGGGGCCACAGAGCGAAATGAAAAAAAAGGGGTCACAGAAAGAAATGAAAAAGGGGGTTAGAGAAATTAAAAAGGGGGTCACAGAGAAATGAAACGAAAGAGGGGCACAGAGATATGAAAAAAAGGGGGTCACAGAAAGCAAAATGAAATAAAGGGGGTCACAGAAAGAAATGAAAAAGAAAGGGGGCACAGAGAAATGAAAAAGAATGGGGGTCACAGAAATGAAAAAAGGGGGTCAGAGAAAGAAATGAAAAAGAAAGGGGGTCACAGAGAAATGAAAAAAGGGGTCACAGAAAGAAATGAAAAAGAAAGAGGGGCACAAAGAAATTAAACGAAAGAGGGGCACAGAGAAATGAAAAAAAGGGGGTCACAGAAAGCGAAATGAAAAAAGGGGGCACAGAGAAATGAAAAAGAATGGGGGTCACAGAGAAATGAAAAAAGGGGGTCACAGAGAGCGAAATTAAAAAAAGGGGTCACAGAAAGAAATGAAAAAGAAAGGGGGTCACAGAGAAATTAAAAAAGGGGGTCACAGAAAGAAATGAAAAAGGGGGTCACAGAGAGCGAAATGAAAAAAAAGGGGTCAGAAAGAAATGAAAAAGAAAGGGGGTCACAGAGAAATTAAAAAAGGGGTCACAGAAAGAAATGAAAAAGAAAGCGGGGCACAGAGAAATGAAAAAAGGGGGTCACAAAGCGGGGCACAGAGAAATTAAAAAAAAGGGGTCACAGAGAGCGAAATGAAAAAAAAGGGGTCACAGAAAGAAATGAAAAAGAAAGCGGGGCACAGAGAAATGAAAAAAGGGGGTCACAAAGCGGGGCACAGAGAAATAAAAAAAGGGGGTCACAGAGAGCGAAATGAAAAAAAAGGGGGTCACAGAAAGAAATGAAAAAGAAAGAGGGGCACAGAGAAATGAAAAAAATGGGGTCACAGAGAGCGAAATGAAAAAGAAAGGGGGTCACACGCTAATCCAGCAGGAGGCTTGTGATGAACCGGCACACTTTAAGTCACACTATGCATCATAGCACACCGCGTCAGAGTCACCAGTCAGGTTTCCCAGTTGCTCTGGCGATGGCATAGCGGGAGATACGCACAGTGCACCCCCTGACTCAAATGAAAAAGCAACCCGGACCGATTGTTGCCCCAGTATTTAAAAATAGACCCACCAAAATCCTCAGCACCAGGCCCATGAAACCCTAAATCCGGCCGGAGTGGAAGAGGGCTGATTCACCCCCATGTTGTAGGGATGGTTGGACAACGACAGACGATATCGGATGATCGCACCATCGCATGAATACAGACCCAGTGAATGGCCAGCCTTCAACTGTAGGATTTTATAGAACTGCCGTATACTAAAATCATCATTATACTCATTTATTTACTGCTTAAAGGGATACTCTATTAAAAAACCAGAGGTTCCTTTTTTTGCCCTTACATAATTGGGCAGAAGCTGATAACAGCCTTAGGTTTTTTTCTTAGGTTTTTTACGCACCTTTTGTCCCTCGCAGGGCATAATTCCTCCTCTTCAGCTCAGAGACACCCAAACACAATGTAGCGCTCACTCCCGGAGGAGCCGCTGAAAATGAACCACGGGTCAGTCTCCCCGCACTAGGGAATAAATATACTCCAACACGCTGGACAGTTTTACAATTTAAAAGATTTACTAAAAGGTTTGCAGCTCTTAAGACACGGTATATGCAGGAAAATTTACAGTACTTCGTAACACGATAAACGCGTAGCGGTAAAAGAAACGAAAACACGAGGACTTCGTATTTTCGGAAAAAACCCCGACCGAGCAGAAAATTAAAAGATACGAAATTCGAGGAAAAACGCGTAGCGGGACACATAAAATACACAGTTCTCGTATCACGGTGAACGCGCAGCGGGAACAAAAAGAGGAAAATGTTCGGAATGTAACTTTAACTTTGCCCCCTTGTCCCGGTTCAGAAAAGGAAAATGAGTCCTGCACAGGTTAAGTCCCAGAACATGAGGTGATATGTATTTGTGTGTGTAGGGTACCCGGGTACTTCTCAACTGGCCAGTGAGTTTACTTTAGCGATGTCTTAGACTAGTCAGTTTGGGGCCCTGTGGGTTTTAGAAGGAAACAGCAGCGTACGCTCTTATTTAAACACGGCCTTGGGGCCTCTCACCCATCCAGCGCAAGCTTGAGATTCGGCTGGCCCAGGACGCCTCTCCGCTCGATGTTGCGGGGATGCGACCACCGGATCTGTTGTCTGGCCCTCTGTCTGTCAGCCGCGACTCATCCAGCTTACCGCCTGCTCCCCGCTTCGATCGACCGCGGTACTCCTCACTCCTGGGGTCTTCTCTCCTTCAGCTGCACTTGAATAGCATAGAGGGTGAGGTCTGTGTCCCGCAAGCTGAGTGAGTCAATCCTGAAGGCCCGATCCACTCTGTCTGCGCTCGGCCTATCTTTGGTCTCTCTCTTTACGTTGTGCATCCACTCTCCTTGACTCCCTGGCGCGCTCTGCCTGTTCTCCACGAGGTGCAGGATGTACAGCTCTCCACAAACCCACCCACTTCCTGTTTCTTCGCAAAGCATGCATGGACATGTAGTTCAAGTGTCCAGGGTCTTTAATCGTGATAGTCTCCATCTTGTGGCCAAAAATGGGTACTGCCACAGTAAACTTTAACACATCGCTACAACAATTTGTTCTCTTACGCAGTTTGCGAAGTGCAGGAAATGCAAACTATGCATCGCTTGGCGACTTGCACACTTTATGCAAGTTCTGTAGCGCCTGCGCCGAACGATGGATCGGTGCTGTGTGTATGATCACATCTGATTCCTTGGCTGCCGCAGAGTCCGCTTGCTGTCTGCATGCCAACATTGCTCGTGACTGGGAAATTCAAAAACTGGTGCTGCTGGTGACTCTGGGTAACTGTAGGGTGTAAAAAACTCCTCCACTTCCTCCAGCAATTACACCAGAACGGTGGAGCTGGGGGGGGGGGCACTCCTCACATCCTGACCACTTTGAAGCTATAAAAGTGGTCAGGATGAGTAGAATGTCCCTTGAAACAGAATTTTGTGTTTATAATTGTAATCTTCATTCTTATCTTTGATTAATTTTATGGTATGAGCCTCTAATGTATTATATACTATGCTATAATGACTGCCTCCTTGTAAATCTGTGATTAAACATACATGTGCCGTGGTATCGTTTCGATCAGCTCCTGCAATGTCACAACATTGATTTCCGTCCAGAGTTCTATCCCTTTCTCGCCAAGATCTTGTATTGATGATGGGAGAGTCAGACGCTGTGTAAAGTCTTCTCCAGCACATCCTAAATATTCTCAATGGGGTTAAGGTCTGGACTGTGCGGTGGCCAATCCATGAATGAAAATGACGTCTCGTGCTCCCTGAACCACTCTTACACAATTTAAGCCTGATGAATCCTGGCATTGCCATCTTGGAATATGTCGGCTGTGCCATCGGGAGGAAAAAATCCATCGATGGAAAAACTAGCTCATCCAGTATATTAAGGGAGTCACATGACCTCATTTCTTTAATGCTGAAACATATTAATCACTGTAGAAATTACCCAATGGAAGGCTCGCACCTTTTTTGCTTACTTAAATCGAGGTTGTGACTTTATTGTAAGATAAAACCAGAGAAGGGAGAAAGGCGTAAGGGTTAATTATTAACTCCTCCTGACCCCCCCCCCCCCACTCCTAATCACAATGCCAAGTTCTCCCTTAGGCTAAGGTCAGACGAAAGCAGTTTTAACGTGCGTTTAGCCGCACGAAATCACGGCCGTGCTAGCAGCAAATGACGTCCAATGCCGGGGAACATACGACGAACGGCCGCACGAAAGTTCGTCCGTGCAACGCAAGTGGCAAACGAACGCATTTTTTCCAGAACGTCAAACCGCTACTACTGACGTACAGAGTGCGCTGCGGCCGCATAGCGGCGTGATTGGGAGACGTCAGACGCTGCACACGTCCGGCCAACATAACGTCCAGACGCAAAAGGGGTTTTATTGATGATCCGTACAAAATCACGGACGAAAATGCGCATCGTATGACCGCTATCGCGTATTCCGTGAAAAAATACGTCCATTCGTTCGAACGCACTTTTTCACGGACAACGTGAAAAATGCGTTCGTCTGACCCTAGCCTAAGAGCTCTTCCAGACTGACAGCATCTGCTTCAGGAAATCCATACAGAATCATTGGCTGACCATTGCTGAGCTTGTGCAGCTTGATATAAAAAAAAAAGCCCAGGAGGCTGTCCCAGGATGAGCCGATTGACAGCCTTTAGGGCAGTGGTTGGTCCTCTTCTTTGGAAGGTTGTCAAAGCTGCCTGGACAGACCTAGCACACCATGACCAATTAACGGAGTTAACTCTGGATTCCTTCATGTAGCTACTAAATTGTGGTTAACAAAATCAGTCGATATCAGCCTCGGCAAAAAGAGGTTGAGAACAAAAGTATGAAACTTGTTAAAACGTGAAGCTCCGACTTGTATTGTTTTGACAAACCGGTAGGGATTTTTCATTATAATCGTTCTTTTTGTTATGTAATCTAAATGTGCGAAACAATAATGCTGAATAATTAGAATTGTGCGATACACGTAACAGCTACATTAAACAGTAATTGTCCTGAGTGTATTTACAGCGTTCATTAGATACGTCCCGTGTAACAATGCAATATTCCGCTCAGTAATTACATAGAGCGCTCTGTGCCTGCACCCGTTATATAACATATCTTATAATTAACAAAGAAACATGCTTGCCGACAGATAATCATCAGTGATGGAAACAATCTATGGAAGGAAATGATTTAGGAGCCGGTATTGTATTTTAATTGCCGGGAAGTAAATTATTCAGCAGAACTGCTTTAATTTAAAATGCCCTTTTCTTCAAGCTCCTTTCCTGAGCATTAATATCCCCATGACAGGTAATAGAAAATACAATTCATCAACATGCCTTCATTGTGGTAATTCTCTTGACGTTTGTTAAATGATCCAGTGGCAGATTTCATATCGCGGACAGGAAATTACATTGCCTTCTACTTTTGTGGCTTCCTAGAGACAATATTCATTTCACCACCAGTACGGAACTGAAATACGATATATATTAAGATACTTTACACCAGGATATTGTAAAGTGTTCTTGCAACTTACTGTCACTGCATATAAAGTACAAGTTGCTTTAGAGTTCACCGCTACACGGAGAATATTTCATCTAATATTCCATATATTGTGTGGATTATTAAAAGAAGCTATAGAGCATCAATATATTATTTTTATTTTTTATATCCAATAATCAGTGGTGGTAGGGGTTAACGCAAGGCATTGATGATACGATATAATGCATATCACAAGAGCATATCTTCCAACAATGGTCACGGACACGTTAAGAACCATTAATTCAGGTCATTAGAAGTGATCCATGTACAAAGGCTAGTGTGTTGTTGACAGTAACACTGTTCCAAATATTAAAAAAAAGAGTTCCAGAGCACCCACAGGTCTAGTTATGATGGTTTAATCCCATAAACATTTTATTCTTGAAAATATGGAGCTAAAGGTTTTGATGGTACATCATCATCATCTGCCCATCAATTTCATGGCAATTATGCTTCTGCTCCATCCCTTTCACCCTGTAATGTCTATGCCCCAACCGCATTACTTTTGTCCCTCTGTACAATCCCCTTGCCCCCCAATGTGCATCTGTCCCATCTCTCATGTCCCTATTGCACCTCCTGGTCTAGCCTTCTCGCCAAGATCATATCCACCAGTCAGTTCTAATCTTCGAAGCCTTGGCTGGATGGCTCTGTGCACCTAAAGGAGGATCCAGGCGCAGTTTCAGTAGTTGAAATGTAAGTATTCAAGCAATAAGTACCTACAACCATATCATCTCCCACTGGATTGAAGGCACTTAATGCCGAAATATTGAACCTGTCATGGGGTTTTTTTTCCTCAGTCATAATCCTCTAGATGTAGCCTCTGTAGCCCCTATGTCCACCCAGACCCAATTTTCTATTTGACCCCAAACTTTTAATTGTATCTGCCGTTATTTTAACAAAAATAATCGACTGTTTACGGCTGACATTTTTTTGACATATCGGGTGTTTCAGTCTAAAAAATTCAGCCCGAACAGATATGCCGCTTAGTCACTGGGAGTCGCTAAGCCAAAGAGGGGGAGCAGCATGTGGAGAGGGAGAAAATGTAAGTAAAATCACCCAAAAATAAAACAATATTTGAGAAGAGGCTGCCAGCAGTCTCTGCCCAATTATTTAAGGGGAAAAAGGGAAATCTATTTTTCAATAGATTATCCCTTTTAACCTTGAACATACCACTTGCCTTCCTTTTTATTTTCAAGATACCTATACAAGGTTTCCTGTGCTCAGCAACTAAAGAAAAAGAGGACCGGTGATGTAGGGAAGATATTTATTTATTTATTTATAAAGTATTTTTCCAGGAAGGATACATTAAGAGTACCGGCTGGGTGGAGTAGTGGTAACATCACTGCTCTGCGTGGAGAGAGTCAGGGCCGGATTTACCATTAGGCAGAGTAGGCATGTGCCTACAGGCGCCTGCCACAAGGGGGCGCCTTGCTCTGTGTGTAAAAACAAAAACTTTTTTTGTTTTTTTACAATTTGCAATTATTTAATGTTGAAAGTTTTATTGTAGAATTAAATGTCACAAATCGACCAACGAGAGAAGGCCTCACAGGGCCTGACGCATAGAACATTTCAATAATAAACAAAGGGTACTGCGAAGAGTCCGGTGCCGGATGGCATACGCTACCAAAGGTGGTGACCCAATTGGGGAAGGGAGGTTGTGGAGGAGGAGGTGGAGGCCATGGAGGGATAATGTCACGGAGCCCAAGGGCCCGAGGGCCAATCATGGCCAACAATGCCATGGTGGCACACCCCGGGGTTCCCAAAAAAAAAAAAAAAAAAAAGGAGGGAGGGATGGGTAATGGGGTTCACCAGTGTCTATGGAGAGAGCACCAATCAAAAAGGAGACGCAACTAGGGAAGAAAAATAAAAGGGGGGAAAGAACAACAGCAACCGCGGAAGTAACATAAATGTCTCAGTCAGCAAAACAAAAAACACACAAAAACTGAACGCGTCTCAGTGCATCGGGAAAATCTCCCAAGAGGAGAATTGCGTGGGTGGGAGTGAAGCCGCTCACAGGGGACGTCGCCAGAAAAAGTAGTCCATCTCGGGGTTCCATGTAGATCCCAAATTAGACCGGGTCGACCGGGGTGGGGGGAGAGCCAGCAGGTTGTGTCCCTCCAGGTAATCCCGAAGGAACGGGAAGCGAGGTGCCGGGCGGCGAGGGGGCACCCACATATTGGTGCGCCTCAGCTGGGTTCGGCAGTGCCGGGAGTAGACCCAGGGAACGAAAGTGTCCCTCCGCTACGTCCGCTGTAGCAGCCACAAGTGTCTGTCCATCCTCTGGAGAGATAATGAGGGATCCAGAAGCGCCCCATTTGTATCCGACGGCATGGGCGCGGAGGAGGGTCGTAACAGGTCGGAATTGTCGCCGGGCAGCCAGGACTAGGAAAGGGAGGTCCCGATATATAGCGATGGAGGCTCCTTCAAAGGGGATCGCAGGTCTATTCCACACTGCCCGAAATAGTGAGGAGAGCAGGGTCGCCTCACGAAAGGTGACAATCACATCTCGTGATGCTTTCGCGGGGGCCATGGCGGCTTTCCGGACGCGTAGGGCCGTGATGACCAGGTCTCGTGGTATCTCTGAGGGACTAAGAACGGTCTCCAAAAAACGCAAAATATACGACGCTAAGTCCAAGTCCGTAATAGTCTCCGGTACTCCCCGTACCTTCACGTTTCGACGTCTGTGCCTTGATTCCAACCCAATCACAGCCGAATGTAAGCTGCTGATCTGCTGTTGCATCGCTTGTATGGTAGAAGAGGTTGCCGCCTGTGTCTCCTCCACCCTCTGTGTGTGCGTCGTAAGGTTCTCCACCTGGGCCCCGGTCTCCGCATTTGCAATTATTTAGACCACTGTATCTCTGGAGCCCTAAGGGCTAGAGGGACATATGAGGTATCATTGGAAAGGTCAGCTTGTAGCCTTTCCATTGGTACCAACTATAACCAGGTTAGATTTATGTAAAAATAAAATATCTATTAAAATAATATTTTTCTATTTTTTTTTCTAACACGGCACTGTTATTTAGTTTACAATTATAAAAAGTGAACAGTGATGCTGCACTAACTCACCTCATTTAGCATACTGCCAGCAAGTGTGTATCTGGTGAAGCAACACATTGTTTAATTCACAACCTAGACTGTGGCGCTGCAGTGAGGAGGGTCAGGAGGACTTTGGAACCTGCATCCCTGAATTCTACACCGCACAAGGTTAAGTGAGGTGTCATTGGAAAGGTCAGAGTCTAGTCTTTACTATGATACCAAACAAGACCATGTAATGTGTAAAAATGAAAAAAGTAAATGCAAAATATTTTTTTTCTGTACTACAACAGAGCCAATATATGCTTTTAGATATAAAACAAACAATGCTGCTGCATTCACTGCCCTCCTCCTTTAACCATTCTTCCCCACTGACTCCCTCACTCCCTGCCCCCTCTTCTACTATCAGAGTTATTCAAAGAGCTCCGAATTGCTTGAGAAAGGTAACCGAACGCTGAAAATCAGCGTTCGGTTACCTTTCCTGGCCATTCGGCTATCCAGAGAGCAGGCAATTCGCCAAATCCTGGCAAATTGCCTGAACATACGGTGCCTGTTCGAGGGCAGTGAAAACCCCATGAAAAGCACTGCTTCGGCTATTCAGAGAACACAAACCAGCAGTGAAAGGTTCCTGAAATGCCCTGCCATTCGGTGGTTTAATTCGGCAAATTTATTCAGGAGAATCCCATAGGCTTCAATGTTAAAAATATTCCCGTTTTAACTCAATATCTAATAAACCGTTCATTATAAAATTCTGCAGTAAAGAGTCTCTTTATTTATAGATTTTTTAGGATATTTTAAGCATTTTTCTGAATTTGTTTTTTTTTTAAAAGTCCGATTTTTTTTAAAAAAAGTTTTCTTCTTTTTTCTGTAACAGCTCTTTTTATTATCATTCATTGGACCTCATATGTAAATTTCAGACATTTTCGCTCAGTAGTTTCTTTGCAAACAGCGTTTCACTTTCACACATTCATACAAACTGTTTTGCTAATTTATTCACTGCCTCTTCTGCTGTTTCGAAGGCTGCGATCGGCTCCTGTTCGGGTTTTTCTATGGTTTTCGGCAGGTTAATCCAGATGTTTTTGAGGGTTTTCGACGTGCATTCGCTGGGTTTTGCGGTTTGTTTTCGTCGGGTTTGCGGCAGCTTTTCCCTGCAATTCGGGGACCCTGTGGTGCTTGCTGAATACACCGCAGGGTCACCGAAATGGGATCGGTAAAACAAACCGAATTGAAGAGAACGAAAAGTCACCGAACGTGCGGTGACTTTTCGAATCTCTTTGAATAACCCTGAATGTCTTCCTTTTTTACAGTCTCGGAGGAGGATGTAACAGAACTTCTTATGTCCTCCTACCCGACCACCTGTCCACTTGATCCTATACCCTCACACCTGTCCTACCAGTTAGTCTCCCTGCTTTGACTCATATTTTTAACCTCTCCTTCTCCTCTGGAATCTTCTCCTCTGTATTCAAATGTGCTTTGATCAACCCATTCTAAAAAAGCCATCTCTTGATCCTACCTCCATCCCTCTACTGTCCCATCTCTCTGCTTCCCTTTGCCTCCAAAATCATAGAACATCTGGTCTATAACCAGCTCAGTTTTCTTGCTCCTAACTCTCTACTTGATCCGCACCAGTCCGGCTTTCACTCCCAGCTTCCACTGAGATGGCTCTGACCAAGGTAACTAATGATTTAGCTGCCACTGAAACCGAAGGTCACTTCTCCCTCCTTATTCTTCTTGACCTTTCTGCTGCATTCAACACTGGTGATCACCCTCTCCAGCTCCTCACTCTGCGTCGACTTGCCATCAGTGACATCACTCTCTCCTGGCCCTCTTCCTGTCTCTCTTCACTCCTTCAGTGTCTCCTTCGCTGGTGTCTCTTCACCACCAGTTCCTCTTTCAGTTGGGGTACCTCAAGGTGCTGTTCTGGGTCCCCTACTCTTCTCTATCTATACTGCCTCTTTGGACAACCTCATCTCTTCCTATGGATTCCAATATCACCTCTATGCTGGTGACACCCAAATCTACCTTTCCTCTCTCGATCTCTCTCCTCCGGTGTTGGACCGTGTTACAGCCTGCCTATCGGCTGTCTTCGACTGGATGACTTCCTGTTTCCTAAATCTCAACCTCTAAAACTGAACTTCTCATCTTCCCTCCCTCTAAAACCTCCATTCCTGCACCGATTTCCATTCAGGTGAATGGTGCCACCATTACTTCTACCTCTCAAGCTCCATTGCCTCAGGGTCCTCTTGGACTCCAATCTATCCTTTACTCCTCACATTCAGTCTCTAACCAAATCCTGCTACTTCCACCTAAAAAACATTGCACACATCCGCCCCTTTCTTAATCCAGACTCTACTAAAATGCTCATCCAAGCTATTATTATCACCCGCCTTGACTACTGTAACCTCCTTCTCTTGGCCTTAAGAGATCCCAGATTCTGCCTCTGCAGTCTGTAAAGAACGCCTGTGCCAGACTCCTACACCTCACCTCTCTGTCAATCTCTACACTGGCTCTCTTTGTCCTTTAGAATCCAATTCATTATACTGGTCCTCACATACAAAGCTCTCCATAACCGCGCCCCTGCCTACATCTCCTCCCTTATTAGCAGGTACATCTCATCCCCACTACTACGCTCAGCCAATGATTTTATGCTATCAGTTCCTTGTACCCGCAGCTCCCAACTTTCGCCTTCAGGACTTCACTTGAGCTGCACCCTTTCAATGGAACTGCCTCCCCGCAACATATATGTATATTTTTTATTCGGTTTCTCCCATTGTACATTGCTAAGGAAT
This sequence comes from Leptobrachium leishanense, assembly GCA_009667805.1. Taxonomy (NCBI): domain Eukaryota; kingdom Metazoa; phylum Chordata; class Amphibia; order Anura; family Megophryidae; genus Leptobrachium; species Leptobrachium leishanense. The sequence goes on from CM019063.1 coordinate 78,070,982, forward strand.
TTGTTGGCGCTTTATAAATACTTGTAACTGTAACTAATTCAACTAAGGCAACTGATTCTGCCTCTTCTTTTGATTTGAGCACGGAGAAAAAAAACAGTTTTTTTAAATGTATTTTTTTTAGGATTTTTGCCTCAAAACAAACATTAAATAGTAATTTTGGCATGTTTCTTTTTGTTTGGGGGGGTACAGGCGCTCCAAATTTCTGTGCCTACAGGCTTCTGAGGTGCAAATCCGGCCCTGGAGAGAGTCTGTAGCGGCACGGGTTTGATCCTGGCAAGAGCACCTCTCCAGTAAGTGTCCTTGATCAAGACACCTAACGGTACATACTCGCCACACAGGACATACTTGAAAACAAGAGAAATCTCAATGTATCCTTCCTGGTAAAATACTTTCTCAATCAAAAAAAAAAAGGATTTCTCTTGGGTTCAAGAACATTGAATTGTTACAGAAATACAAAGTAATAAAATGCAAGATATTAAAAAAAAACAACATAAATATACATATTAACACAGAAAATAAATATGTAGGAAATATAGTGATTATGTTACATGTTTACAGGTGCATTCTGTAGCGAGGTATATTAATAGAGATCTCTTAAGTGACTTTAGGCTGGGGAAGATTTGATGGTGTCTGGGAGGTTATTCCATAATTGCGGTGCTCTGTAGGAAAATGAGGATTGAAACACTTTCTTTTTGTATTGTGGCACTGTATGGTATTGTATACATCAAATACAGCTGGTGGTCACTGAATCAAAATACAAAGGGCACTATCACCCGCGCTGAGCTAAAACAGGGCCGCTAAGCGGAAAACTTTGCACTGGCAAATGTCCCCTTTAGCATCCCTGTTTTACCAGTGGATTACAGGGCAGTGTTACGTGGCCACCCACAGGAGCCAAAGGGGGATCCTTGCTGCTGTGTTTATTAAGCCCTTTAGGCAGGTAAGTGTCTTTCTGCATTATGCAGAACCCTGGACACATGATACAACAGAACCAGACAAGGCAAGACAGTATGCACACACGAGGAAAGCCCTGCAGTGGGGTAAGGTCCTTGAATGGTCTTCTGACTATACAGAGTACGGGGTGGGAAAATATACACAAAGAAACAACAGGGTTCAACTAGACTTGAGAGGAAGGAATATCTAGCGACAACTGAACAAGAAAGAGATCCTTGAGGTGGTCTCTATAAACCAGAACAATGAGCTGCTGCACTAGATACACACAACATAAAGCAGAAAAACAGACTTGACAGAAATATAGTCACAGCAACATCAGTGGTGTCACTAGGGTTGGTGTCACTCTTTGCGGTAATTTATGGTGTCACCCCCCCCCCCCGAGTTTTACAGATTTTTTTTAACTACTCTTACTCCTAAATCAGTACTCTCATATAACACTGAATGCTCATACGCACACTCGCACAGCGGACATTACTGTGAGGTTTATTGCTGTGGAGCTCTCTCATATGCTCACACAAATTTTTTCCAACTGCCAGCAAATACGGTGCCTGTTCGAAGGCAGTGAAAGCACACATGGATATATATTGCCCCCAGCAGCTCTGGATATATTGCCCCCAGCAGCTCACACATGGATATATATTGCCCCCAGCTCACATATGGATATATTGCCCCAGTTCACAATTATATATTGCCCCCAGCAACTCACCCATTGATATATATTGCTCCAACTCACATATGGATATATTACGCCTCAGCTCACATATGGAGATATTGCGCCTCAGCTCACATATTGATATACTGCGCCTCAGCTCACATATGGATATATTGCGCCTCAGCTCACATATGGATATATTGCGCCTCAGCTCACATATGGATATATTGCGCCTCAGCTCACACATGGATATATCGCGCCTCAGCTCACACACATATATATTGCCCCAGACCAGCTCACACATGGATATTGCCCCAGCTCTCATGGATATACCCCCAGCACACATGGATACTGCCCCCAGCATACATGGATACTGCCCCCAGCACACATGGATACTGCCCCAGCAGCTCTCATGGATATGCGCCATCAGCTCTCATGGATATTGCCCCAGCAGCTCTGGATATATTGCCCCAGCTCACATATGGATATATTGCCCCAGCTCACATATGGATATATTGCCCCAGCAGCTCTCATGGATATTGCCCCAGCAGCTCTCATGGATATTGCCCCAGCTCTCTCATGGATATTGCCCCAGCTCCTCTCATGGATATTGCCCCAGCTCCGCTCATGGATATTGCCCCAGCTCCTCTCATGGATTTTGCCCCAGCTCCTCTCATGGATATACTGCCCCAGCTCCTCTCATGGATAATGCCCCAGCTCCTCTCATGGATTTTGCCCCAGCTCCTCTCATGGCTATGCCCCCAGCTCCTCTCATTGATATTGCCCCAGCTCATGGATACTGCCCCAGCTCATGGATAATGCCCCAGCTCATGGATAATGCCCCAGTTTATGGATACTGCCCCAGCTCATGGATATGCCCCAGCTCATGGATAATGCCCCAGCTCATGGATAATGCCCCAGCTCATGGATACTGCCCCAGCTCATGGATTTGCCCCAGCTCATGGATACTGCCCCAGCACATGGATATACTGCCCCAGCTCATGGATAATGCCCTAGCTCATGGATACTGCCCCAGCTCATGGATACTGCCCCAGCTCATGGATATACTGCCCCAGCTCATGGATATACTGCCCCAGCTCATGGATATACTGCCCCAGCTCATGGATATACTGCCCCAGCTCATGGATATACTGCCCCAGCTCATGGATACTGCCCCAGCACATGGATATACTGCCCCACCTCATGGATATACTGCCCCAGCTCATGGATAATGCCCCAGCTCATGGATAATGCCCCAGCTCATGGATAATGCCCCAGCTCATGGATATACTGCCTCAGCTCATGGATAATGCCCCAGCTCATGGATATACTGCCACAGCTCATGGATATTGCCCCAGCTCACGGATATTGCCCCAGCTCACCTTCTCTTTCTCACCCTCCTGCTGTTACTCTATGCAGGTGACATATCCCCTAACCCTGGCCCCACAACACATCCAATACTTCCCTCTCATCCTATCTCCATCGCACATAAATCACCTCCCTGCAAGCCCAGCAACCTCATTCCCATAATCCCTCAGCACCTGTCCTCTTTCTCCTGCGCCCTCTGGAACACTCGCTCTGTGTGCAACAAACTCACAGCAATCCATGACCTCTTCCTTTCAAACTCCTTCAACCTCCTAGCTTTAACTGAAACCTGGCTAACTCCCTCTGACACGGCCTCCGTTGCTGCTCTCTCACATGGCGGTCCACACTGAGCCATACCCCCAGACCGGGTGAGAGAAATGGTGGCGCAGTCGGACTCCTGCTCTCTCCCACCTGCACCTACCAGCATCTCCCTCCACCCCCATCCCTCTCCTTCTCCTCCTTCAAGACACACTGCATCCGCCTGTTCTCTCCTCTGGCTCTCAGGGTGGCAGTCATCTACCGCCCACCGGGACCAACCTCCCAGTTCTTTGACCACTTTGCTACCTGGCTTTCTCACTTCTTGTCTTCTAATCTTCCATGCCTAATTCTCGGGGACTTCAACATTCCCGTTGATGATCCTTCCGCCCCTGCTGCCTCCAAACTTCTTTCACTCACGTCCTCCCTTGGACTCACACAATCCTCCCTCCTCCCTACCCACCACGATGGTCACGCTATTGACCTTGTCTTTTCCAACCTCTGCTCCATTTCTGAGTTCAAATGTCGCCCTTTCCCCATCTCTGACCACCACCTTCTCTTTCAACCTATCTGGACTTCCTAAACACCCTGCTCCCCCACCCCGCACAAACACTCGCAGAAATCTACATGCTGTGGACCCCCATCAATTCTCCAACCTACTTCACCACCTCCCTCATACCTCATCCTTCACCTGCCCTGATGCTGCCACTAATCACTACAACACTACGCTTATCTCTGCTCTAGACACTCTTGCTCCTCTTCAACGCTGTAAGGCCCCATGCCGCCAGCTTCAGCCCTGGCACACCCTCCAGACTCGCTACCTGCAAAGATGCTCCTGCACCGCAGAGCGTGCCTGGAGGAAATCCCGCTCTGAAGCTGATTTTGTTCACTTCACGTTTATTCTCCGGTCATACACCTCTGCCCTCCACTTGGCCAAACAATCCTTCTTCTCATCTCTTATATCTACGCTGTCCAACCCTAAACGGCTCTGGTCCACCTTCAACACCCTCCTCTACCCACCTGCACCTCCCCCCACAGCTGCCTTCAGCGCTCAAGACCTGGCAGACTACTTCCTCAGTAAAACTTTAACTATCAGAAGCAACATCCCAACACAAGATAGTTATCTGCCACCTCCACTCCCACAGGTCCCCTCTGCCACCCTCTGCCGCTTCCTCCCAGCCACCGAGGAAGTCAATTCCTTATTGTCCTCCTCACATCTCACCACGTGCCCGCTCGACCCCATTCCCTCACATCTAATTCCTCCCCTCTCCTCCTCCCTCACCCCTGCTCTCACACACATCTTCAACCTATCTCTCTCCACTGGCTCCTTTCCATCCGCCTTCAAACACGCGCTAGTTACCCTTTTACTAAAGAAACCATCCCTAGATCCCAACTCTCCATCCAACTACCGCCCTGTATCCCTGCTTCCCTTCACATCAAAGCTCTTAGAAAAACTAGTCTTCAACCGCCTCTCCCTCTTCCTGTCCTCCAATTCCCTACTTGACCCCCTGCAATCTGGCTTCCGTCCCCTACACTCAACTGAAACTGCCCTCAAAGTCACCAACGACCTCCTAACTGCTAAAAAACACGGCCACTATTCTATTCTCATCCTGCTTGACCTCTCGGCTGCTTTTGACACTGTTGACCACCCCCTCCTTCTACAGACCCTCAACTCTCTGGGTCTCGGTGACACTGCACTTGCTTGGGTTGACTCCTATTTATCCAACAGGTCCTTCTGTGTGTCCTTTGCTGGTAACTCCTCCTCCTCATTGCCTCTATCTGTTGGTGTACCTCAAGGCTCTGTTCTTGGTCCTCTGCTCTTTTCCACCTACACCTCCTCCCTGGGCAAAATCATCAACAGCTTTGACTTTAATTACCACCTCTACGCTGATGACACTCAGATCTACCTCTCTACCCCTGATCTCTCTCCCCCTGTCCTTTCAAAAGTCAGTGACTGTTTATCTGGCATCTCCTCCTGGATGGCCTCCCACCACCTAAAGATCAACATGTCAAAGACTGAACTCCTACTTATTCCTCCCTCCAATGCCTCCCCACCTCCTGACTTCTCTATCACGGTGGAGGGTATCACCATCTCCCCATCAAACCAAGTTCGCTGTCTTGGAGTTACACTTGACTCTGCTCTTTCCTTCATCCCCCACATCAAGTCTCTTTCCTCCTCCTGCCGATACCAACTGCGTAATATTTCCAGAATTCTGCCATTTCTTACCGCTGTCACCACAAAACAACTCATACACGCCCTGGTAATCTCCCAACTAGACTATTGCAATAATCTCTTATCTGGCCTCCCTCTGTCCCGCCTCTCCCCCCTACAATCCATCCTGAACGCCTCCCCTAGGCTAATTCACCTCACCCGCCACTCTGTCTCTGCCGCTCCCCTCTGCGAGTCCCTTCACTGGCTCCCCATCCACTGCAGAATTAAGTTCAAAATCCTTATCCTTACCTACAAAACCCTCACTAACTCAGCTCCCCACTACCTGTCCTCACTAATCACCAAATACACCCCAGCCCGCTCCCTAAGGTCAAACAGTGGCCTGCGCCTAGCTTCTCCCCGCATCACCTCTTCCCATGATAGACTGCAGGATTTCTCACGCGTAGCCCCCACTCTCTGGAACGCTCTCCCTCGTACGGTCAGACTTTCCCCTAACTTCTCTTCCTTCAAACGCTCCCTTAAAACATTCCTATTTAGGGAAGCCTACCACCCAACTCACTGACGCAACCATCAATCACTCTCACCTTACAGTCCTCTCCTCCTGTTTCCAACCCCAACCCTCCCAGATTGTGAGAGTTCCTACGGGAATAGGGCCCTCATCTCCTCCTGTACTGTTTGTCAAATGTTGTTCAATGTATTGTAACCCTGTCTATACTGTGCTTATTGTACAGCGCTGCGGAATATGCTGGCGCTTTATAAATAAAGAATAATAATAATAATATTGCCCCAGCTCATGGATATGCCACAGCTCATGGATATTGCCCCAGCTCATGGATAATGCCCCCAGCTCATGGATAATGCCCCCAGCTCATGGATAATGCCCCCAGCTCATGGATACTGCCCCTGCCCATGGATATGCCCCAGCAGCTCATGGATAATGGCCCCAGCTCACCTCCTGCGCCGCGTGTTCGCTCTCTGAGCGTCCGGCGGCGTGCAGCTTGGGCACTCGCCTGGGGGAGCCACGTGACCAGCCGCGATTGGCTGGTGACGTGTTTCCCCCAGGTGAGCGCCAAAGCTGCACAGCTTCGGACGCTCGCAGGGAGCGAACACGCAGCGCAGGGTGAGACACCCGCCCTTAGGGTGACACCGTCACCCTAAAGGCGGGTGTCACCTGGTGCGGGCCGCCCCCCCCACCCCCACGTAGTGACGCCCCTGAGCAACATGCAGGGCAGGACTCACATAGAACTTGAGCACAAACAACTGGATACCTAGCAAATAGGTCTCACACCAGAATAAGAAAACATGAGCATGAAAATCAAGAAAACATGAACATGAAAATCAAGAAAAACCAAAACTGCTCAGACAGCACAAAATGTACATAAGCAACAGATTAGTCAGAATACAAAGCTAGAAGTCAAAAACCAGGAAGTCAATAAGCAATATACAGAATTCAGGAACTCAGCAAGAAAGATCTATACTGGGTCAGGGAACAAGTGCACTGATAGCCATCAAATAGGGTAGTGCAGGTCACGTGACCACGGGTCTGGTCAGAAGCCGAGACTCCAAGGGCAGAGAGCCAAACAGATTAACCCTAACAACCATAAGGGCTGAAAAGAGCTCTCAGCACCAGTAGACCTGGCTGTTGGAACGTAACAGTATCCCCCCGTCAAAAGGGTGACCCCTGGCACCCACAAACAACAAAAAACAAGCCGCCCTCAGTTTCGCCACACGCTCAATCGGAGTAAGAATCCTCCTCCAGCCTCTTCCAGATATTGGGGTGTCTCTGGAGCACAGCCAAGTGTGCCTCACGAACCAAGACCCCAGAAGGCATTCGTGCATATCCCTTGGGCACAGGGCTTGATAGGGGAAGCTTAGTACCGGTCACACTACCTGAATCCTGGATCTCCTCATAAAGGGAATGGAGTATGGTCTCATCGGGCACAGAACAGAGAGTGACCTCCTCGGGCCTAGAACAGAGCGTGACCTCCTCGGGCCTAGAACGGAGCGTGACAACGTCGGGCCTAGAACAGAGCGTGACAACGTCGGGCCCAACTGGACTAGAGTTGGTCACCCTTTTACGTCTCCTCTTAGACCGAGACTTGGTAGAAATGACCCTACCGCATGACATGGCACTGGTGGAGTCACTACCAGATTCTTCCATATGTGCCTTACTACTGGGTTTAACTTCAGTGGACCCATTGTGGGACATGGGCACAGTGGTCCTGAGACTAGGAACTGTGGGTACAGCTGCCTTGCAGCTCGACATGGAAAGCAACTTAACAGGATCAGATATAACTGACCTCTTGTAACTTGAACCAGACAACACCAGCATCTCGCCAGTAGAACTCATGACTGGCATCCCGCCAGGAACGGACATGACAACTGGCATACCACCAGGTTCAGGCATCACGCCAGGAGTGGACATCGCTGGCACCATTAAAAATTATTAATCTATTCAGAGAACGCCGAACTGCACCGACGTTTTGGGTAAATGCCCTGATTTTATGTGGCTCAGTTAAACAGATAAATCCCACAGGATTCAATGTAAAAAATATTATTGTTTTTTTTTTTTTTTTTAATTCAACCGTTTATTTTTTTCAGTTTCAGCGAAAGGCCTTTTTATTTATTTATTTTTTGGGAATTTTTTTTAGGAAACATTTTTGATTCCCATTTTTTTAATGGCCTTTTTTTATTCTGTAACAGACCTTTTTATAGGACCTTTTTTATATTTCCAAGCATTTTCATTGTTTTAAATACCTATTAACGAATAGTAGTGTTCCGGGTGTTTTTTCTGCAGTGCGCAGTGCGGCGGCGTTCAGCAGGCTGATCAGCTGTCTTCAGCGGCTCCATATTCAGCGCACTTGGGGGACCCTGTAGGGAATAGTGAATTCACTGCAAGGTTGGCGAAATGGATTCGCTGAAGTGCGCCGAACGAAAAAGCATTTGAATAACCCATATAGGGCTCTATTAAATTCTTCGTGCAGACATTAACGCATGTGCAAAAACACATTAACGCGAGGGGAAAAACCCTTTGCGCAGAACGTCGTATTACAATGTCTGCTCAAAAAAATGCGCGTTAACGTCTACCGCTGGTGAACCTGCGCGCAGTGGCGTAGCGTGGGTTGTCAGCGCCCGGGGCCAGCCAAGAATTGTGCGCCCCCACCTGTGGACACGTTATTGATATTGCCCCAGCTCTCACATGGATTTGCCCCAGCTCATGGATTTGCCCAGCTCATGGATTTGCCCCAGCTCATGGATTTGCCCCAGCTCATGGATTTGCCCCAGCTCACACATGGATTTGCCCCCAGCTCACACATGGATTTGCCCCCAGCTCATGGATTTGCCCCAGCTTACACATGGATTTGCCCCCAGCTCATGGATGGATTTGTCCCAGCTCACACATGGATTTGCCCCCAGCTCACACATGGATTTGCCCCCAGCTCACACATGGATTTGCCCCAGCTCATGGATTTGCCCCCAGCTCATGGATTTGCCCCAGCTCATGGATTTGCCCCAGCTCACACATGGATTTGCCCCCAGCTCACACATGGATTTGCCCCAGCTCATGGATTTGCCCCCAGCTCATGGATTTGCCCCCAGCTCATGGATTTGCCCCCAGCTCATGGATTTGCCCAGCTCTCACCTGGATATTGCTCCAGCTCCGGCAGGGGTTGAGGGGACCCAGATGCCGGGCAGCGCAGGAGTGCCTGCCCGGTCCTGAAGAGTCCGTCCTGTTGAAGGGGATGCGGCTGCATGGCGTGCGTGCGCAGGTCACGCGGTCCGGCCAGTCAGGTGGTACAGAGACTCAGTACCACCTGATTAGCCGGACCACGTGACCGGCTGCGCCTGCACGCAGCCGCTTCCCTTTAACAGGACGGACTCTTCAGGACCGGGCAGGCACTCCCGCGCTGCCCGGCATCTGGGTCCCCTCAACCCCGGGCCAGTTTTAGGGGCGCAAATGTGCCCCTAACAAAACTGCGCCCGGGGCCACGGCCCCCAGCCCGCCCCCCCACGCTACGCCACTGCCTGCGCGAACCCTTTGCGAGCGTAATGTACGTTGCGCGTCCTATACTTAACATTGTGAGCGCGAATGCGTTTGTAATACCATCCGCGTACCAGCGCACAATCTATGTGCAAAATTTAACGAACAACGTTTGCGCGCATAATTTTTTTTTTTTCGTAATATGTTTTTTTATTAAGTTTGTAACATAACAAAACACCTGTCAGTGGTGACATTAATCACAAAACAACATTCAGAGCAAGTACATTGATGTCTTACAAAAGCTTGAGAGCAATATTGTCAGATGTATACACTCGAGATTAAATGCATAATCAAAAAATTATCACCAAACCATGTTTCTTGTAGTCGAAGATTAACAAACCACACATATAACACATAGAAGAAAAAAAATAAAAAACCTAAAATTAAAAGAAAATAAAAGAAAAATAAAGGAAAGGATAAAATAAAGGGGGATAAACAGTTAAAAGAAAAATCTATCATTAATGCTAGTCTGAAATCAACATTTTCACTGTTCGATCTTATCGTAATTGTGGTAATATCACCTCTAGAAGCCATGTTCCATCTACAATTCTATGGTCGATACGGCAGACTCCTGGATCTGCGGTAGTGTCGACAAAATCTGAGTCGTTCGCCTATGTTTGGATCTGAATTCCATCCACCAATACCATGTCCTAAAGTATGTGTCAAAGTCCTGTTCAAGAGTGTAATGCAGTTCTTCCAGTTCCCTGACATATTCTACTCTATCAATCCAGTCAAAGATCGTAGGTGGCGACCTCTGTTTCCAATATTTTGGGATTAATGCTCGCGCTGCGTTAAGGAGGTGCACCGTCACAGATTTCACATATTTATTTACGGACAAGGGGATGACATGTAGTAAGGCCACCTTAGGATGGAATGGCAAGTCTAAAGTCGTTACCTCAGTAATATATGTCCAAACCACCTCCCAAAACGATTGTATGTCAGGACAATCCCACCAAATGTGTAGAAACGTACCCCTATGCCGTTGACATCTCCAGCAATCAGGAGAAGCCGTTGGGTAAATTGCATGCAGACGAGTTGGGGTCAAGTACCATCTAGAAATCAACTTATAATTAGTTTCCTGTACTGCAAGGGCTCTAGAGGAGTGAAACGTCACTTGAAATGCCGTCGACCACTCCTCAGGAGTCAGCTGCTGAGGGAGCTCAGATGACCATTTTGTTGTATATGAGGGTAAGGTTTTATACCGAGCCGTCAAAATAAGAGAATACATGTATGAGAGTAAATGCGGAGGTGGCGGGTCTGATATACATATTGTCTCAAAAGTAGTCAGAGCTGTAGGTGTAGTAACGTCAGTCTTAAGTATCTGTGTAGTGATAAAATGTTGCAACTGTAGATAGTTATATTTCCGTAATGGTGTGCTCAGACGATCTCCCAATAGATCATTGAGCGAGATCAGACCTTCCGGTCGCACACAAGCCTTAAGAGGGACATACGGGCCGTCGTAATCCAATCTCAGAAAGGACCTGTCTTTACCTGGGGGAAAGTCTGGATTATGGGTAATCGGAGTCAGCAAAGAAGGCAAGGGAGAGAAGCCCAGAAGCGTGCGCTGTTTACGCCATCTCTTTAACGTCGGGCTAATTGTTGGGTGTGGAATGGGGACTAATGTTTCTATGGTCACAGTCTGCCATGGGGCCGAGACTATAGGAACCGTGAGAAAAAGCTGTTCTAAATATACCCATAGTTTATGAGGGGGTGACATCGACCAGTCACTAAGTCTCGTCAGTAATGCTGCGTCGTAATAGAATTCTAGATGTGGTAGGCCCAGGCCCCCTCCCGATTTGGGGCGGACAAGGACATCATACGATATCCGCGGTTTGTGATCGCTCCATATAAATTTCAGAAAGAGGGTTTTCAGGGAGCTAAAGAAGGATATTGGTATGGCAATAGGTATTGTCTGAAAGAGATACAAAAATTTTGGCAGAACAGTCATTTTTAAAATATTAATACGTCCAAACCATGAGAACTGAGGTTTGTGCCAGTCTTTAAGGTCTCGAGTTACCCGGTTGATTAGAGGAACGTAGTTAAGGTCAAATAAGGACGTCAAATCCGACGGAAGCTGTATGCCCAGGTATTGGATAGCTTTAGTGGGCCAAGAAAATGGGGCCAGGCGTTGTAGCGCCTCTTTAGTAAGTGATGGTATGCCCACCCCCAACATTTCGCACTTATCAGTATTGATTTTGAAGTTCGACACTTCGGCATATTTCTCTACCTCTATTAAAAAGGCCTCAGTAGAACGAACCGGGTCTAATAAGGTAAGGAGAATGTCATCAGCAAATGCAGAAATTTTATAGTGGTGGAAAGGCAAAGTTACGCCCTGAATGTTATCGTTATCTCTAATCCGCTGTAAGAACGGTTCTAAGGTCATGATGAATAAGAGCGGGGATAGGGGACAACCCTGGCGCGTACCGTTGGAGATCTTTATCGGTGTAGAAAGCACCCCGTTAATTCTGAGGACCGCCGTCGGGTTATTATATAATGCTGAAATCCAGGTCAGCCATCTCGGTCCCAGGCCAAACTTCTCCAGGACAGCCATCAAGAAGGTCCAATCTACTCTATCGAACGCCTTTTCAGCGTCGACAGAGAGAAGGACCATCGGCATGCGCGCCGAGTGCGCCCTATGAATCAAATTGATAGCCCGGTATGTATTATCTCGTGCTCCTCTCTGATGTATGAATCCTACCTGATCAGGATGGATCAGGGAAGGTAAAAAAGGGGCTTAAGCGCATAGCCATCATCTTTGCCATCAATTTAATATCATTGTTAATTAGCGAGATCGGGCGGTAGTTCTGACACTGCGTAGGATCCTTCCCTGGTTTCGGGATGAGGGCTATCGTTGCCTCCAATGCCGATTTAGGGAAGCCTTTGTCATCATCTAGGGCATTTAGAGAGTGGAGTAAGGGAGGGCCTAAGAGGGGTAAAAAGGTTTAATAATAGGCTATAGAAAACCCGTCCGGGCCCGGACTCTTTCCAGTGGGGGTTGCCTTTAAAGCAGCTGTCAGCTCGCTCAGGTTGAAAGGGGCGTCCAGAGCCTCGGTCTCCGTCTTTGTTAGTTTCGCCTGTAAGGATTTGTCTAGATACTCAGCTATGAGGGAAGTGGAAGGCTTGTCTGGACGTAGGGAATACAGCGACTGGTAGTAGTTTATAAATTGGTCAGTAATCTCTGTGTTCAAGGATAGAAGGCGACCCGTGGAAGACTTTAGTTTGGGGATATAAGTGGCTTGGTATTTCTGGCGTAGAGCCCTAGCCAACATCTTACCACACCTATTTCCATGAACATAATATGAGTGTTTGGTAAGCAAGAGTGAACGGCTGGCCTGCTGGTGCAAGAGCTGTCGTAAGTCAGCCCTCAGCGCCACCAGTGCCGTGTAGTGTTCAACCGACTCAGTAGCCTTGTGTAACTCCTCGGCTACCTGGATTTCAGCAAGTAAGGCTTGAGTTTTAGCTAATTTTTCCCGTTTACGTCTAGCTCCAATTTGAATAAGGGTTCCCCGTATAACACATTTGTGGGCCTCCCACAAGACCGTGGCCTTCACATCGTCGGTATCATTATCTACAAAATATTGTGTGATAGCCTCAGAAATACGTTCCCTCTCTACAATGTCATTTAGTATCGTACCATTCAGTCGCCATTGGAAAGATTTACGGGGCATAGACGGCAAGGAGAGGATCAGGAATACTGGGGCATGATCTGACCATGTAATATTGCCAATGCTAACCGATTTGACATATCCTAGGTCTGAGTGACGCAACAGGAATAGATCCAGGCGAGAGTAAACTCTGGCAGCGGCTGAATAGTACGTAAAGTCCCGTCCAAGCGGGTGCATTGCCCGCCAACAATCAACCAAGCGAGCCTGATGTAATAGTTGGTGAAATCTCCGTCGTTTAGACGAAGGGACCGAAGCCGGTGAGGGAGACGCCTCTCCCGGGGTATCAGGTGAAACATTGAAATCCCCTCCACATATCAACGTGCCTTCTGCAAAGTTTTCTAGCTTCGTCAGAATTTTTCCTAGGAACGTACATTGCTTTATGTTCGGGAGGTAACAATTAGCCAGGGTGACTTGCAGAGACCCCAAAAGGCCTTTTACAAACAGATATCGTCCCCCCGGATCCGCCCGTTGCGCCTGGCACACAAATGGTACGTGTGCCGCTGTTAAGATGGCAACACCTCGCGACTTAGAATTGGAAAAGTTACCATAAAAACATTGAGGATAATAACGGGAGCATAGACGAACGGACGTATCACTGCGTATATGTGTTTCCTGTAAAAACACCACCTCTCCTCTCATACGTTGTAAGTCGTGTAGTGCCATGCGGCGTTTAGCCGGATGGTTGAGGCCTCTCACATTGAGAGTGATAACTCGCAAATCAGCCATGGCAAGAACTGTAGAGACTTAATGCTCTTGACGCAACCTGATTGAAGGTGTAGTTGAACCCTGGAAAGACCAGCAGTCTCCCAGAGGGATATACCGTGCCAGCAACATCTTTAAAACAGTATAATGCATTGTATAAACTAAACAAACATACTAAACCTAACCAAAAATTAAACATTGTGCATTGGCGCTGAAGCCCAAAATGGACTAAATCCCTTACGGGATACCTTATGGAGAAAAGTGTAGTGGAAAAAACCCACCACATTAAGGCAGTCAAAAATTTAGCACCGCGCGGGGTAGCGGCAATGTAAAACAGTATAGTTGCCGAACCAAAAACCTGCAGACCGGCCGGTCTACAACCAAAAACTCCGAGATCGGTCGGAGACCAAGGAGACATAACACCCGGGCAAGCCTTTGCAATCAAATGGATATAAAGAAACAGTCAGCCGACTGTAAGGCCTGACAGTCCCCTCATGGAGGGTCCGGAGAACCTCGTTCGGCTCCACGTGCTGTATCCAGGGGGCGTCGACGATCCCGTCGAGCCGTGCGCCATGGCTGATGTTGTGGCATCGGTGGGGGAGGCGTGTTCGGGTCTCCTCCAAACCATCCCCGTATAGTAACTGGAGAAAGTTCCAGCGCTTGTAAAAAATCTGGTACATCCTCTGGGGCAGAAATACTCAGTGTTCTGTTGTCTACTCGAACGTGTAGTGCAAACGGATATCCCCATCGATATCGTATGGAGCGTGCCCGAAGTTGGTCTGTGATGGGCTTCAATTCTCTCCTGGCTAAAAGAGTAGATCTGGATACGTCTTGGAATAATTCCACTGTGTGATCATCAAATATAATCGAAGGCATGTTCCTCGCCGCTTTCATTACCTCCTCCTTCAGGGTAAAGTGATGTACTCGGCAGATAACGTCTCTAGGAGCCGAGTTTGGGGCGCCTCTGGCTCGTAAGGCTCTGTGAGCGCGGTCAAGGTAAAAAGGCGTATCATGGGGGCGTTGGAGTAGTTCGTTAAATAGAGTTTGCAGAGTCAGATTTATGTTTTCAGTGGCACCCTGAAGAGCTTCCGGGAGACCCCTCACACGTATATTATTGCGTCTCCCTCTGTTATCCAGATCATCCACCCAGCGAAATAAGGAGGCAATCTGTGTAGCCTGCGCGCTCAAGAGTGTCTCAAAGTGCTGGGTTTGAGTAAATGTAGCTTCCCTGTCTTCTTCCAAGTCCTGCACCCTGCCCCCCAAGTGTTTAACATCTGCCCCCAGTTCCTCAAAGCGCGCATCGAATTTGGCCTCCAGCCTGGCAAAAAGACCTTCCAGATCCGCTTTAGTGGGCAGTAATTTCAGCGCATCTCTCACCTCCAAGTCGTCCACGCTGTCAGCCGACAGTGCGGGGCTTCCCGGGCCTCTCACGTTCTCTGTGACCGGCGCCATCTTGAAATCGCGGCCTACTTGTGTCGCCGGCGCCGCACCACTCAAATAATGCCGCATGGGTGAAGCAGAGGTCGGCGCTGGGGTGCTCGGGCGGCTCATCTGTGTGTTGGTCCGCTTTTTGGGTCCCATCAGTGTGTCTGACTGCTGTCTTTCTGTGCTTGTGAAGTGCCCGGGTGAGGAGCTCCTCGATCAGGCAGCCATCTTGGATCGCGTCAAGCCACGCCCTTGCGCGCATAATTTTAACATCTTTGAAAAGCTGGTGGTAAATCTGAACGTCCTGGCCGAACACAAATACACCAGCCCAAAAAAAAAAAAGACGCAGCAAAGTATAGTTACACATTCTACACATACCAAACAATAAAATGGAGACGTTGTGCGTGTTTTTATTATTGCTGCAGCATATATACTCAGATTGATTTTGACAGGCGCAAAAACTGAACGGGAGACAATCTTAATTCTGATTGGCTGAATCGCGTGAAAATACACTCCGCACACGGATTTCTGCGCGCAACGTTAATGCGCGCATTTTTGCGCGTGTTTTTTACGTGCGATATTTTTTGATGGTGAAATAATGCGCACGGATTGTAATACCACCGTTATTTTTCACGCGTTAACACTTTGCGAGATTAATTTAATAAAGCCTATAATATGTAGGAATTTAGAATTATTCAGAGACCAATATAGCTCTTCTGCTGAACCAGGTATGGAATGAGACAAGAGGTTTGAAACACCAAAATTTGATTAGTTAATAGCAATTGGAACCTGGACAAGACTTTGCTTTAGCCTCACCTTCGTTGAGATGGTCAAAATTCAGTTTGCTTATGGTGTACACTCCTGTCCTTAAATATACAACTCATAGAGAAGTGTAGGCAGGGCTTGCAGTAGCTTCAGATAGATTTGCAGCTACTATAAACTAGATTTTCATAACCACAAATCGTATGCCATAAAACTTCTAAGGCGGCCTATCTATTGGGACCAGGCTGTTCCCAGTTTTCTTAGATGACGTCATGACCTATCAGATCCATTTATATCAATAAAAATGTCACTTAGAACAAGAGCAAAGTAACTGCGTTACAGTGATCAATTTGTAACATCATTATAGTAGAGGAGGGGTGGAAAACCGCATTGTCAATTTAAGTAGGAATGTACAAAGTTTATTTATATCTACGTGTTGAAACATGCAAAAAAATGTACAAACAACAGGCTTCACATAAATGTCATTTATCTAGTTGGGTAAGAGTGCAGGTGTTTGGATGAGTGACGAAGGAATGAGGGTGTGATTGAGCGAGATGGGAATGTGCAGACCAGGACCATCTTTAATATTGACTGGACCCTGGGCAAATGTTTTCTTACTCCCCCCATACAATTATGCCCTCCACCCCAAATAAATAAAACAAAAAACACACACACGCACTTTTGTCTCAAAATACTTTAATAATGCAGACTATTCTGGAACCCCATGGTCATATGCAAGAAGTGAATGCCACATGCAGGATATGATTGAAGTCAGATAGCTTTACTCCTCCTCTTTTGTAAGCACACAAAGTCCTTTATATATTCTTCACTTTATTGAGAAAGTAACAGCAAATAAAAGGTGGCTTGTGAGTAGAGAGAGCTGCTCTGGTGTGTGCTTTGGTATAGGAGGAAGGGGTAGAGAGAGCTTCTCTGGGGTGTGCTTTGATAGGAGGAAGGGGTAGAGAGAGCTTCATTGCAGTATGCTTTTATATTAGAGGAAGGTAAAACAGAATGCATCTGCCCAGTGTAATCAAGACGCTACTCACAAGCCTCCATGGATAGAAGGCAGGAAGTGAAGCTTTGCTACGCAGGAAATGGAACTGGGCCAAACTAACTATGCGACTTACAAATGGATTAGTCCACTCTCCCTGTCTAAGTACTGTATAAGCATGGGGGTGAACAAATAAGGCTAGGGTCAGACGAACGCATTTTCACGTTGTCTGTGAAAAAGTGCGTTCGAACGAGTGGATGCATTTTTTCACGGAGTACGCGATAGCGGTCATACTATGCGCATTTTACGTCCGTGATTTTGTACGGATCATCAATAAAACACTTTTTGCATCTGGACGTTATGTTGGCCGGACATTAGCAGCATCTGACGTCTCCTAATCACACACACACACCGCTAGCGGCCGCAGCGCACTCTGTACAACCGTACTAGCGGTTTTACGTTCTCGAAAAAATGCGTTCATTTTCCACTTGCGTTGCGCAGCCGGACTTTCGTGCGACCGTACTTCGTATATTGGCTGTCATTACCCGTCATTTGCTGCTAGTGCGGCCGTGATTATGTGCGCCTGCACGCGCGTTCGCACTGCCTCAGTCTGACCCTAGCCTAAGGAATCTAGTTCAAACAAAGTACAAACATAGTACAAACATAAATATCTGGCTCAGAAACAAGTCCTTAGATTGATCTGTAATAGTAAAATATTTGACAATGACAACTATAGGGGTTATTCAGAGAGAGCCGATCTGGCCCTGAAATGTCACCAAACAGGGAATTTCCCCATACGGTGCCATTTGGCTATTTAGAGAGCAGGCAGTTCACCAAATTGCCAGCAAGTACGATACCTGTTTGAAGGCATTGAAATCCCCATAGAGAATCACTGGTTAATCTATTCAGAGACACCGAACAGCAGTGAAAAGTTGCCGAAGTGCCCTGCTGTTCTGTGGTTTAATTCGGCAGGTTTATTCAGGCGAATCCCATAGGCTTCAATGATAAAAATATTCCCGTTTTAAATCAATATCTAACAAACCGTCTCTTTATGTATAGATCTTTTAGGCATTTTTTTGCAAACATTTTTTTTCCGTTTTTTTTTAATCGTTTTTGTTCTCTGAATAGACAAAGCCAGGGTCGGTGCTAGGCTATTTTGCTCCCTAGGCCAGACCAGCTACTTGCGCCCTCCCCAAAAATACACGTGACATGTGTGAGCGTACCACAGAGCTCACATGGGTATATACTGCCCCCAGTAGCTCACACATGGGTATATACTGCCCCCAGTAGCTCACACATGGGTATATACTGCCCCAGTAGCTCACACATGGGTATATACTGCCCCCAGTAGCTCACACATGGGTATATACTGCCCCCAGTAGTTCACACATGGATATATACTGCCCCAGTAGTTCACACATGGATATATACTGCCCCAGTAGTTCACACATGGATATATACTGCCCCCAGTAGCTCACACATGGATATATACTGCCCCAGTAGCTCACACATGGATATATACTGCCCCCAGTAGCTCACACATGGATATATACTGCCCCCAGTAGCTCACACATGGATATATACTGCCCCCAGTAGCTCACACATGGATATATACTGCCCCCAGTAGCTCACACATGGATATATACTGCCCCCAGTAGCTCACACATGGATATACACTGCCCCAGTAGCTCACACATGGGTATACACTGCCCCAGTAGCTCACACATGGGTATACACTGCCCCAGTAGCTCACACATGGGTATACACTGCCCCCAGTAGCTCACACATGGGTATATATTGCCCCAGTAGCTCACACATGGGTATATACTGCCCCAGTAGCTCACACATGGTATATACTGCCCCAGTAGCTCACACATGGGTATATACTGCCCCCAGTAGTTCACACATGGATATATACTGCCCCCAGTAGCTCACACATGGATATATACTGCCCCCAGTAGCTCACACATGGATATATACTGCCCCAGTAGCTCACACATGGGTATACACTGCCCCAGTAGCTCACACATGGGTATACACTGCCCCAGTAGCTCACACATGGGTATACACTGCCCCAGTAGCTCACACATGGGTATACACTGCCCCCAGTAGCTCACACATGGGTATATATTGCCCCCAGTAGCTCACACATGGGTATATACTGCCCCAGTAGCTCACACATGGGTATATATTGCCCCAGTAGCTCACACATGGGTATATATTGCCCCCGTAGCTCACACATGGGTATATACTGCCCCCAGTAGCTCACACATGGCTGGGTATGATGTGATGGGTCTCTCCGCCGGCCGCTGTCACGCCGCTCTATCACACTGCGCGCTTGCTCTGGCCTCTGGGCGCAGCTTGATCATGGAAGACAGCTCGCGGTGACTGTCCATGCTGAGGGGGCAGGGTTATCCCCGCTTCCCTCACTCTATTGGACAGCCACTGCGAGCTGTCTTCCATGATCAAGCTGCGCCCAGAGGCCAGAGCAAGCGCACAGCGTGATAGAGCGGCGTGACAGCGGTCAGCGGAGAGACCCGTCACATCATACCCATGTGTGAGCTACTGTTGGTCTCGGCTGCACCCTAGGTGGCGCTGCGCTCTAGGCGGGCCCCTAGCTCGCCTAGTGGCAGCGCCGGCCCTGGACAAAGCATTGTTTCTCTATGGGGAGTCACTGCCCTCGAACAGGCACCGTATGTGCAAGCAATTTGCCAACATTTGGCGAACTGCCTGCTATCTGGATAGCCGAATGGCCAGGAAAGGTCACCGAACGCTGAATTTCAGCGTTCGGTTACCTTTCACCAGGAATTCGGAGCTCTTTGAATAACCCTGATAACCTGCAGTAAAAAGTCTCTTTATTTATAGATTTTTTAGGTTCTTTTAGGCATTTTTTTGATATTATTTTTTCCGGAGACTATTTTTTTATAGCGTTTTTTCTTTTTTCTGTAACAGACCTTTTTTATTATTCATAGGACCTTATTATTGACACTTTCAAACTTTTTATTTTTTTATTTTTACCCCGTTTGTCGGCTTGCCGGCTTTTTCCGGAAGCTGATCGGTGTTGTGTTCGGCGGCTCATGGGCTTTTTCCGACGTGTTCGGCGTGTTTCTTGCAGCGGTTCTGGCAGGTTTTCAGGTCTGTTCCCTGCACTCTGGTGAAATTTGATTCCCCAAAGGGCGGGGAACGAGAGAGCACCGAAATGTCGGCGGCATTTCATTGCTCTCTCGTTCCCCGCACTTCGGGGAACATTTCGGTGCTCTCTGAATAACCCCCTATAGCTTCTTTAAGTCTTTGAATGCCTTTCAGTAATAAAGTGCAAATTAACATTATTATGTTTCAAGTATAAAAGAAATAGCTATGATATCTAGTAATAACAAAAATAAATATTAGTAAATAAAAAAACAACACATTTCAATTCAGATTTCAGTCATTTCCAGCATGTAAAATAGTTTTTCCCCATGTTATCATCCCAAAAAATTGTGGTTATATGTTCTACAGATTACTCTTGTTAATAAAAAAATGGAAACCTGTTACTTATTTTACTGAGAAAATGTTCAATTTAGGGATGCACCGATACCACATTTTTAGGACCGAGTACAAGTACCGATACTTTTTTAAAGTACTCACCGATACGAGTACCGATACTTTTATTTAAGGTCATGTGACGCTTTCCAATAAATAATTTAGGATTTGGCCGAAAGCCTGTCCAGTTTATGTTTATATTGAAATGTATGGCCAGACACCCCATTTATCCCCTGCACACACCTCATCTCAGATACATGTATACCCAGGGGTCAAGTCCTGGGAAAAAAAGTGAGGGAACTCACCCACGAATTCCACAACCCCTATTACCTGAAGAAAATATATATATCTCGAGTATAGCCGGACGAGCCGGTGATACCATTTTTATTGGGTTAACTTTATTTACATTTAAAAGACAAGCTTTCAAGAGTGTAACCTGGAAACTATACTGATCAGTGAAAGGTATCACTACGTACAGGTATACTCGTGATTGTGGCAACTGGACTAACGCATTTTATATATAATATATATATATATCCAGGCACAGGCCCCCCAGAATAATATACACAGTGCTGAACCCCCAGAATAATATACACAGCACTGAGCCCCCAGAATAATATACACAGCACTGAGCCCCCAGAATAATATACACAGCACAGAGCCTCCAGAATAATATACACAACACTGTGCCCCCAGAATAACATACACAGCGCTGAGCCCCCAGAATAACATACACAGCACTGAGCCCCCAGAATAACATACACAGCACTGAGCCCCCAGAATAACATACACAGCACTGAGCCCCCAGAATAACATACACAACACTGAGCCCCCAGAATAACATACACAGCACTGAGCCTCCAGAATAATATACACAGCACTGAACCCCAAGAATAATATACACAGCACTGGTTATATGGATATATTTTCCCCAGTTCACTTGGATATAATTGCCCCAGCTCATATGGATAATGCCCCCCCAGCTCTCATGGATAATGCCCCCAGCTCTCATGGATAATGCCCCCAGCTCTCATGGATAATGCCCCCCGCTCTCATGGATAATGCCCCCCGCTCTCATGGATATGCCCCCAGCTCTCATGGATATGCCCCCAGCTCTCATGGATAATGCCCCCAGGTCTCATGGATAATGCCCCAGCTCTCATGGATAATGCCCAGCAGCTCTCATGGATATTGTCCCAGGTCTCATGGATAATGCCCCAGGTCTCATGGATAATGCCCCAGGTCTCATGGATAATGCCCCAGCTCTCATGGATATTGCCCCCTGGTCTCATGGATATTGCCCCAGCTCTCATGGATATTGCCCCAGGTCTCATGGATATTGCCCCCCCAGGTCTCATGGATATTGCCCCCCCAGGTCTCATGGATATTGCCCCCCCCCCAGGTCTCATGGATATTGCCCCCCCCAGGTCTCATGGATATTGCCCCCCCAGGTCTCATGGATATTGCCCCCCCCAGGTCTCATGGATATTGCCCCCCAGCTCACCTTGCTGCTGCTTGCTTCTGCTCCACATTGCCAGCGGCCGCGTGCTTCCTGCTTCAGCGGCCGCTGACAGGAAGTGCAGCCGCTCGCCTGGGAACTATGAAACAGCCAGGCGAGCGGCTCCACCTCCTGTCAGCTGGCCCTTGTAACAGGAAGAACGCGGCCGCCGGCAATGTGCGGCGGCGGCGTTCGGGCTCGGGCCACAGCGGGAACGCTGCGTTCCCGCAGCGTTCCCGCTGTGGGAGAAGTGCGGGAACGCCGTTCCTGCGCGTTCCCGCTCGACTCGAGCCCTGTGTATACCCACTGTGATAAGGTGAGGGGAATTGTGTGCGATGGTGTGTACATTCCCCCTGTGTTTTTGAGAGGGCAGTGGGCTGTTTAAACCCAGAAGGAAAATATGTGTTTTAAATTGTTCCTCTCTGCTGCAAGGTCTCCACACCTGCTAATTAAAAGCCCTTAAATGTTTCCTGGGTGTGAGGAACCAGTGAGAGGTTGAGGAGATTGATTCATTTTGAGAGAGAGACACACAGACAAGCAGCAGCAACAGCAGCAGAGCTGGTGAAGTGCTAAGGTTGGCAGCGTCCCAAAAGAAAAGGTTGGCAAAGAGTTCCATTATTTTGTTATTTACCTGCGTTAGTAAGGGACATATATTTTGTTAGTAAGACTCAGACGAGTTAGGCTTTGATTTCTGTTTTATTTTGTTTGTATGCTGGAGTGCCACAATAAAACTCAGCTATAAAGAGACTGTTTCTGTGACATACTTGCCCTAGAGGACCGCGCTATAGCGCCCCCTTGTGACACCACTCAGATACATATATATACAGACCTCAGACCAGACTTGCCTACCTAAATATACATGTGTTGTGTATATATATATATAATATATACTCTCATGTGCATATGTATACACACACTATATATATATATATATATATATATATATATATATATTATATATATATATATATATATATGTGTGTGTATACATATGCACATGAGAGTATGTATATATATATATGTGTGTGTGTATACATATGCACATGAGAGTATATATATATATATATATATATATATATATATATATATTACACAGACCTCAGACCAGACTATATATATATATATCTGACCAAACGCTGGGGAAGCTGGCCGCATGCATGAAAAGCATTTGGCCAGCGTTCCCCTCCAGCGGGCCGCATTACTTTACCCAGAGGTGGGTCCGGTCGCAGGGCTGTGACGGGATCATGCGGCCACCGAGCAGTGGAGGCTTTGACACTGCCTCCAGCCGAGATTATAAATAAAACCTGGTCATGTTTGGTATCATTGGTAAGGTCATGCTCATGAACTTCTATCTTCTCTGGTTCCGGAGATACGGGGATCCCAATAACCCCTGTAGCTCCTTCACAGGGAATTCCCTGTCCGACCGGGAGTAGTCCTGTTTATGATGTTATCGCACCCATATGGGATGATGTCAGTGGGCAAGGGAGGTCCCACAAGTAGTGTTGACATTCAAGATATCAGACCCCTCCTGGAGATGTTCGTGACTGGTGCCAGATCGTCTGCCGAGCTGCGGAACTTTGACGTGCTGGAGACGTCCTCAAATTATCCCCACAAGCATCATAAACCCTTTATTTCCTTCATTTTTTAACTCGGTTACGGCTATTTGTGGTCATACCCTGATTACTTCAGTGTAATAGGCAACTAAAATTTGCTAAACACACTGACTGTCTCTCCATGTTGACAGGATCACAAAGTGTTGCAATCTGCGTTTTGAGAACCCACACCTGGAATTATAAAACTGTCAAACAACAATGCAATCTTATGTTTATGAACTTAATCCACTTTCAAACCCATTCTAAATATACTTTTAAAAAGGGCAAGTATAACAAAAGGATATGGGAACAGCCTCTGTAATTAACAAAAGGCAAGTTCTCATCTCTCAATGTTTGTTCAACACTTCTTTGATAGCGGTGATCAATAGGCATTTAAAAATACATCACAATGTTTGCCTAGTTTCACTTACCATCCAGACTGCGTGGATTACAAGGACAACTCCAAGAATGTTTTCAAACGTGGTCAATATTTTACAGAAGTGCAAATAGAAACATTTGTATAAAAACATGTATAATAAGTAATATACAGCTATAAAATAATAAAAAAAACACATGAAATCACCGTATGAAATACATCTATGGATTCCTGACCCGTGTTGCTTGATGTGTTCCCCTAAAATTACATAGGACATTATTAGAATATTAAAGGCGAGTATTGTTGCATTACACAATGTTTCACTGATTTTTGAATGACCGGAGCAATTTGAATTCAGAGCGGCTTGAAACCACAGTAGTAAAGTCAACATGCCAAGGAGTGTCAGTCAATAGACGACTCCTTCTTACCAAACCATGGCATTTGCAGAGGCGTAAAAGCCACAAAACGGCATTGAATGAAAACCTAATTGACATAATTCTTAATCAGTTGGACTTTTACACCCTGATTTGTGAACACCCTAACCTTAAAATGACATTTCAAGACACAAAGTGTATCCACAGCCTCCCTTTAAATTCACCAAAGCATAAACCCAAAGACCTGTCACACCCATACGTCCTTCACTAAACATCTTTGGCCTTCCAGGGGCTGTATTGAAGATGTGTTTGTAGGACACCCTACTTAAAACTTTGAAATACTTTTTCCCTTGCAGTCCAGAGGATCCAAAGCTTTTGGTGGTGTGTGTATCTCATGTGAGGGATGTACAGTATGCTCTGGGAAATTAGCTCATTGTCTACTGTAGATGCCATACAAATGGACCACCAGGGCAAGATATCTCAACAGACTCAGGGCTAAAGCTTGGCACACACTTTCCTAAAGGTGTGTCTGCCTCTAAAACCAGTGTTCATTTTTTTGACTAAAATATGACTAAATTTAAATGGCATTTTAATCAAAGGACTACGACTAAAATTAAACTAAATTTAGTCCTTCTCCTAAGAGGGCAGAGTTTGGATGCCTAAGAGGGTGGATGTGTTTAGCTGGAGCTCCATGTCTTGTCGGGCTGTTTGGATACCCTCCTTGGCTCCTCATCTTGTGCATGGACATCAGAGCTATATCACGGTCCAGGATTTTTTTTCAACCGGTGGTCCCGAAGGTCGTTCTCTGCCTGGTGGCCATTTTGGGGCCCACCTGGCGGAGGAGTTTTGCAGCAGTGGCTCTGAAGGTTGAAGGTCGCAGATGTCTGGCCTGCAATGCTGGATTTGGTATGATGGGGTTGTCAATCGCCATCTGCTGGGGAGCTCACTGGTGACGACTGACATGGCTGCTGCTGGTCTACCCGCACTATGACACCCCTCGGAGTCGACTTCTTCCCCATGCGGATGCATGAAAGTGATGCGACCCTGTGATGACACGGAATCTGCGTTTAAGTGGGACGTCAACAGACAGAGCGGTTCTTTTTCTTCCCCGGCTGTGCCTGTCAAGGAGTCACCTAGGTGCCTGCCAGATGTCTTACCTGAAATCTGCGCGGCCATAGCCGTAGGTTTCCCGGGCTTGGCTTCTCCGCTGACTGGCACGTGGCACCATAGCTGGAGGGATCCGGCATGGTTCCATGACAACCTGCCTCCTGGGATGGTGATGGTCTGGTGGCCATTGGCTGGTTCAGGCAGCCGGGGACTCTGGTGCCTGCTTCATCCATGCCGCGGCTGTTATCCTGTTGTGTAAGTGTCTTCATGGATGGCTTTGCTTTCCTGCGACGATGGCCTGCCTAAGTGGCTTTCATTCTGATCTGCAAAGCCTCCCCCTTTTGAGCTGTGGGCCTTGGTTCCTCCGATGTTTCGGGACACATGCTGAGGATCCCTAGACACGACCTATACCCCTCGTTTTTCTACCTTTTACCACCTGCAGTGGCCCTTTGTTCTGTGTTTGTTTTATTTTCTCCTGACTGCTGAAACTGTTATTATTTTTTCTGGAGACTATTTTTGAGACCTGTTGGGGTTCCAGGGTACCTTTCCCTCCTTTTTTTAAAGTGTGGGATCGAGGGCTGACCCAGGTGCGTTGAAGGAGAGGCTACAGGGCCCTGTCCACTCCTATTGGTCCTGGTGACCTATTCCACGGCCTCTGAGTGAGCCGGGATTGTCACTTAACCGAGGGCAGTTCCCCGTTCTTTTTTCTCCTCCTCCATAGTACTGGAGGTTTTTGTGTGTTTTTTCATTTTTCTCCCTTCCTGGGACCCCCCTTGCTTCGTCCATTGAGACCTTCTCTGCTTTAATATCGTTGATTTATGTTTTCTTTTAATATCTCTCTCGATGACACCCCTTGCTTGTTTTTATTCCTCTCGTGTGTCTTTTTTTTTTTCTTTTTTTCAATTTAAAATTCTTATTTGCAAGCATGTCAGCAATACAGAAAGACACTGAGAGAAATGGCCACACAGGGCCAACCAAAAACAATCACAAAGATATACTGCAATATAGATGGAGTATACAGTATAGGAGAGGGGGAGTGAAGTAAAACAAAACAAGTTGTGAGTTCCAAGCCCAAAAAGTATCCTTCAGGGGAGGGCATCAGGAGATCCAGGAGAGAGGAGAATTTAAAAAAAAAAAAATAATGAAGGGACAGCCTATTACAGGGCTCAAAATTTCCACTCGCCTACTAGCATTTGGCGAGTGGAAATTAAGTGAGGGCGAGTGGAAATGCACATGCAGGCAGCACAATAAATTATTTTGTGCTGCGTATTCCAGCGGTGCCACCTTGCAGCCCCCCCCCTTCCCCAGGATGCACAGTGGCAGGAATCAGCTGCCTAACCTGACCAAGCTCGTCTCTGTCACTGGCAGGGGGTTGGAGAGAGGAGCTTCCCTGCCGCCTCGCTCTGCTCACACTAGGGTTTGATGACTGGGTATACACGTATCTGGTGTCTGATGTCTGGGTATACAATGTATCTGGGGTATGATGTCTGTGTATTAATGTTTTTTTTGAAACTTTATTCTAAATAAAACCCTTTAACAGTGTAGTTTCATAAGATAATTTAAGGGGGTGTGTTTAGGGTCCGAGTTAAGGGCTGGGTAGGGGTTAGGTGGAGCAACTGGTGGTGAGTAACTCTTAGGGCCTGGTTAGTAGCTTGGGACTTGAAATTTCGAGCCCTGGCCTATTAGGTCATGGTGTTCCCGGCGCACCCCGGCAACCCCATGCATACCGGGGGCCATGGAAGGGGCCAGGAGACCTGGGGCCAGAAGGATGGCTAGAGCCTAGGTCGCCATCCTAACGGCTCGCCCAGGTTGCTACCTGACCTCCCATAAAAATTTTTAAAAAAAGGGGGGAGACAGGAGATCCTGATGCTCCGCCAGACAGATGGCTAAAAGTCCCAAAAACTCAGTTAAGTCCACACTCTGTTTTATTACTTTAAGCAAGAGAGGAACAAAAAAAGTTGAAGGGGGAGAGGTGAAAAGGCCAGCAGGGAAGGGGCTCCACAAATAACAGGAGAATCATCAGAAAAACAAAAAGTTTACTAGTACAAAAAGTCTGCTCATCAAAAAAGGAGGGGACCAAAATAGTAAAATAAAAGTGTGGGGGGGGGTCATCCCAAATCTAATGTGGGGTGGTGTCTGCAATGGGGTGGGTGCAGGTCACCAGTCCAAGATCAGCAACGTACGAAGGCAACTGGGTGGGGGGGACCCATCTCAGTCAGTGTCCAGATACAAAGGGACACCCAGATCTCCATCACAGAAAACCTCCGTGACCAGGGCCCTGTGAGCGTTGCCAAGGATTCCCGATGCCACCGGAGAGGATGAGCCGCCAAGACGCCATGTCAAGCTGCAACAGCTGAGATAGGTCACGCCAAATGAAGAGGTCGCCTCAGCAGTGAAAGGGGGCCATTCACAGAACGGAGCCCGCAGCGGAAGCACAGCAGTAGAATGGCCAGCGTTCTCAACAGCCGAGGGCAGCCAGCAGACACCCTGCAACTCCAACGCCGCAAAGGAAGGCCGAAAGGTCTCACCGGAACCCAAACCATCGAAGGACCGGTCTCCAACCACTGATGTAAGCAGGTCATCCAGCAGATCCACCCCGCTCCCGGCCAGGAGGGGGAGAAGACTCCGGGTCACCAGAGCCGCCGCCGTGCCCAGCAGCAGGGGCACAGCAGGATCTCACTCCCAACAGTTTCACGTCAGGCTGCACAGTATCTACTGGTGCCAGAACAGCGTCACATCTCCATCCAGCCTCCCGCACGTCGAGGGACCACAGCTCATGGAACTCCACCATTATAGCCACCAGCATCCCCCGCGTGAGTGGCAGCAAGTCAGGGTGGGACATTGTCGCAAGGAAGCAAGGCGGCCCCCAGGACAGGAGCAGGTGAGACACAGCAGTGTAGCTAGAAGAAAACACCGTCTAGTGAGCAGCAGCTTTCAGAGGGGCAGGGTCAGTGTAACGGTGCGCTAACGGCGCTACCCTGGAGTAGCGTTTCTTTGGATTCTTTTGGACAGATTCTTGAACACAGACAGCAGGTAAGGCTGTAGTACTTGGATTCCCACACCAGGGAGGTACTACAAGAAACCTAATTATCACCTCAGCTCCAAATGGCTTCGTGGCCAAGAGGTCGCTGGGTGTAAACACATGAACTAACATCGTGTCCTGACACATAGACATGACGTGATACATGAAGAAACGTGAACAAGATTGCTGAATCTCAATGATACATGAGTTGTGCGGACTGCAGGGCAGTCACACAATACCTAGATACAGATACTGAAAACACAGACAGCAAGAAAGGCTGTAATACCTTGATTCCCACACCAGGGAGGTACTACAAGAAACCTAATTATCACCTCAGCTCCAAATGGCTTCGTGGCCAGGAGGTCGCTGGGTGGAAACACATTAACTATCTGTGTCCTGACACATAGACCTGACGTGATACATGAACAAGATTGCTGATGCAAGACTTACTTTTGAGACATACAGAGCGGGAACAGTTGTGTTCATTAGCCTGCAGGGAAGGCCTACAATCTAAGATTGGATTCAGTATGTACTAAAGCTATACAGAGGGGGAACACAAAGTTCAATAGCCTGCTATCAGCGATCGGCTTCTGTATAGCGACCAAGAAAACCGATACACGACAGGAAACAAGACAGTAGATGAATTCAGCAACAGACTGGACAGGACTTAAAATCTAGAAACTAGGAACAAACATGACACTGATCTAGACACAGAACTGGATGCCTTGAGAGAAGGCCTTGAAACCAGACAGACAAACATGAAAACATGAACCAGAAAAACCAGACTAGAAACTTAGAGACATGAACTTAGCTAAACAGAGGGGGAACACAAAGTTCAATAGCCTACAGGCAGACCTACTATCAACGATAGGCTTCTGTATAGCAACCAAGGAAACAGATACTCAACGGGATACATAAACTAGAAACTCAGATACATGAACATGAAACTCAAATACATGAACTAGAAATCAAGATACAAGAACTAGAAATAACAGATACTCGACCTACTCAATTTCAAGAACAGCAGGAACTAGGACTCCACTCCAAATTACTCCCACGACAGTTCAAGGAGCAGCTCCACTCACCCTCTTTTAAAGGCTGATGGCTCCTTGCACTTATGCCTAGCTCCTCCCCCTCACATGCCATTTTGGCAGCTCCTACTACTGGCAACAGGCTAGCCAGCGATGCCACCTGGCGCCCTGACCCCCCCAGGAAGTGCCGTGGGGGCCAAGGATGTAACCGTCAGGGAGTCCAAAACATTACAGCAGGCTGTAAAAATGTCCGCCAGGGGTAGGCCGCACTCAGGCCCAAAGCCCAAAACCGGCACAGAAGTCAGCAACAACTCAGCGTGGTACCTACTCTCCTACTCCAGGAAGTGGGGACACCCAAACAGAAGTCGTTAACCTGACAGGGAGATGCAAAATCTCGGGTTAAATAGGTGGTTAGCTACAGAGCTCAGCAAGGTGCATCCACTCCCGTCGGGAGACAGCTCCGCCCCCTTGTGTGTGTATTTGTGACCGTCCTAAGACCGCCCTGCGTGGCTATTTTTCATATTTTGTCTTAAAATCTATTGTAATGCTGACATATTTTCAAAATGAAAATTATAAACGGAGAAAAAAAATTAGTCCTTCCTTACATCTTTGTCTAGTTTTTATTAGTTGACGAAAATGTCAATAGATTTATGTCCTAGTTTTAGTCATCATAACGTAGTTATACAGGGTAATTCAAAGAGATCCGAATTGCTTGAGAAAGGTGACTGAACGCTGAAAATCAGCGTTTGGTTACCTTTCTTGGCCATTCGGCTATCCAGAGAGCAGGCAATTCGCCAAATCCTGGCGAATTGCCTGAACATACGGTGCCTGTTCGGTGCCTGTTCGAGGGCAGTGAAATCCCCATGAAAAGCACTGCTTCGGTTATTCAGAGAACACAAACCAGCAGTGAAAGGTTCCCCTAATGTCCTGCCATCTGCCATTCGGTGGTTTAATGCAGCAAGTTTATTCAGGAGAATCCCATAGACTTCAATGTTAAAAATATTCCCATTTTAATTCAATATCTAATAAACCGTTCATTATAAAATTCTGCAGTAAAGAGTCTCTTTATTTATAGATTTTTTAGTATATTTTAAGCATTTTTCAGAATTTTTTTGTTTTGTCTTTTGTTTAAAAGTCTTTTTTTTTTTTAAGTTTACTTATTTTTTTCTGTAACAGCCCTTTTTACTATCATTCCCTGGACCTCATATGTAAATTTCAGACATTTTTGCTCAGTAGTTTCTTTGGAAACAGCGTTTCACTTTTCAATCATTCATGCTTACTGTTTTCCTAATTTATTCACTTCACTCTGTCTGCAGTGTCGGCTTTTTACGGTGGCTGCCCTGCGTGTGATCGGCTCCTGCTCAGGTTTTTCCGTGGTTTTCGGCGGGTTAATCCAGATGTTTTTGCGGGTTTTCGGTGCTCATTCGCCGGGTTTTGCGGTTAGTTTTCATCAGGTTTGC
Organism: Leptobrachium leishanense; assembly: GCA_009667805.1. Lineage (NCBI taxonomy): Eukaryota > Metazoa > Chordata > Amphibia > Anura > Megophryidae > Leptobrachium > Leptobrachium leishanense. The sequence continues at coordinate 78,101,944 of CM019063.1, forward strand.
GGTAGCTTTTCCCTGCATTTCGGGGACCCTGTGGTGCTTGCTGAATAGACAGCAGGGTCACCGAAATGGGATCGGCAAAAGGAACCGAATTGAAGAGAACGAAAAGTCACCGAACGTGAGGTGACTTTTCGAATCTCTTTGAATTACTCTGATAGTCTACTTTTCCTCACTGAAAAAATTTAGCCTGCTGAGTCTTTGAAAATTATTAGTCAAATAAATAAAAGAGTAATTGCTACTTGCTCCGTGTGTAATGTCATTAAAATTATTATTGGAGGTATAACAAAAAGACCTGGCGTTTAGTGAAGTGATATTACAGTGACCCTATAGTGTCCTGCAAATTTCTATCATACATTTTTTATTCTACAGTTTAAATAAAAGAAGTCAAACTATTAAGCCACAACGCTCAGGGAGACAGGAAATATTAAAATGTCACACATAAACACAGATACAAAGTAGGGATGAGCAGTTCGAGTTCGGACGGTTCGGAGTTCGACCCGAACTTTGGCAGTTCGAAAGTTCGCGAATTTTGATCTTTTTGGGCGTGTTCGGTTCGAAAAAGAAATTTTGAAAAAAGTATAGAAAATGCTTAAAAAAATACTAAAAAATCTAGAAATAAAGAGACTCTTTACTGCAGAATATTATAAGCAACGGTTTATTAGATATTGAATTAAAAACTAATGTGTACGTGGAAAGATTAACGCATTTTTCACGTTGTCCGTGAAAAAGTGCGTTCGAACGAATGGACGTATTTTTTCACGGAATACGCGATAGCGGTCATATGCGCATTTACGTCCGTGATTTTGTACGGATCATCAATAAAACCCTTTTTGCGTCTGGACGTTATGTTGGCCGGACGTGTGCAGCGTCTGACGTCTCCCAAACACGCCGCTATGCGGACACAGCGCACTCTGTACGTCAGTAGTAGCGGTTTGACGTTCTAGAAAAAATGCGTTCGTTTGCCACTTGCGTTGCGCGGATGAACTTCCGTGCGGCCGTTCTTCGTATGTTACCCGGCATTGGACGTCATTTGCTGCTAGCACGGCCGTGATTTCGTGCGGTTAAACGCATGTTAATACTGCGCTCTTCTGACCTTAGCCTAAATGACCTCTGTTCACAAACGGGCATAACACCAGGTGTTTTTAGTCTGGTAATCAATTTGATACATTGTACAATATACTGAGGGTGGGGTGGTGTCTGCTTCTGATTGAGATTTGAGAATTAATTTCCCTAAAACATCCTAATATGCTGCATTTAACTGGTGTTTGAAAAAAATCTAAAGCAATGTTATTTTTCACCTCGGGATTAAACATTCACAGGGTTATTCAGAGAGCGGTGAAAAGCAGGAGAATAACTGGAGAAGTGAAAATTCTAGGTCAAAATAGCCTAACCAGAAAAATTCTCCCATTTAACCCACTTTCCAAATTGGCTACTTGGTCTAGATTGTTCTCTTCTCTTGCCAGTTCTCCTGGCTTTCACCTCTCTCTCAGGGTTGTTCAGAGAAAGGTGAAAACCAGGAGAATGGCAGGAAAAGAGAACAATCTGGACCAAATAGCCGATTTGGAAAGTGAGATAAGGCTAGGGTCAGACGAACGCATTTTTCGCAGCGACCGTCAAAAAGTGCGACCGAACGCATTGCCGTATTTTTTCACGGATTGCATGAAAACGGTCATACGATGCGCATTTTTGTGCGGGATTCTTTACGGATCCAAACCAGGAAACTTTCAGGGTTATCCAAAGAGATTCGAAAAGTCACCGCACGTTCGGTGACTTTTCGTTCTCTTCAATTCGGTTCCTTTTGCCGATCCCATTTCGGTGACCCTGCGGTGTATTCAGCAAACAGCACAGGGTCCCCGAATTGCAGAGAAAAGCTGCCGCAAACCTGACGAAAACTAACCGAATGCACGCTGAAAACAAGCAAAAACATCTGGATTAACCTTCGAAGAAGCCGAACAGGAGCCGAATCACACAGAGCCGAAGCAGCTGTGACGTAGAGGAGGCAGTGAATAAATTAGCAAAACCATTTGTATGAATCTGTGAAAGTAAAAAGCGGTTTGCAAAGAAACTACTGAGCGAAAATGTCTGAAATTTTCACAGGAGGTCCAGGGAATGATAATAAAGAGGGCTGTTACAAAAAAAATAAGTAAACTGAAAAAAAATCGGACTTTAAAAAAAAAAAAAAAAATTAAGAAAAATGCTTAAAGTATCCTAAAAAATCTATAAATGAAGAGACTTTTTGCTGCAGAATTTTATAATGAACGGTTTATTAGATATTGAATTAAAACGGGAATATTTTTAACATTGAAGCCTATGGGATTCTCCTGAATAAACCTGCCGAATTAAACCACCGAATGGCAGGGCATTAGGGGAACCTTTCACTGCTGGTTTTTGTTCTCTGAATAGACGAAGCAGTGCTTTTTTATGGGGATTTCACTGCCCTCGAACAGGCACCGAACAGGCACCGTATGTTCAGGCAATTCGCCAGGATTTGGCGTATTGCCTGCTCTCTGGATAGCCGAATGGCCAGGAAAGGTAACCGAATGCTGATTTTCAGCGTTCGGTTACCTTTCACAAGCAATTCGGATCTCTTTGAATAACCCTGTTTGGGTGTCTGGACGTTATGTTGGTCGAACATGAGCAGGGTCTGACGTCTCCAAATCACGCACACACGCTGCTAGTGGACGCAGCGCACTCTGTACGTCCGTACTAGCGGTTCTGCGTTCTCGAAAAAATGCGTTCATTTTCCACTTGCGTTGCGCAAGTGCGACCGTACTTCGTATATTGGGCGTCATTGCCCGTCATTTGCTGCTAGTGTGGCCGTGATTAAGTGCGCCTAAACGCACGTTAAAAATTCACTAGTCTGACCCTAGCCTAAATGGGAGAATTTTTCTGGTTTGGCTAATTTGACCTAGAATTTTCCATTCTCCAGTCATTCTCCTGCTCTTCACCACTCTCTGAATAACCCTGACAGGGTTATTCAGAGAAAGGTGAAACTCAGGAGATTGACTGGAGAATGGAAAATTCTAGGTCAAAATAGCCGAACCAGAAAAATTCTCCCATTTATCTCACTTTCCAAATCGGCTTTTTGGTCTAGAAGTTTCCATTCTCCTGCTTTTCACCGCCAAAAAATCAGTAAACTTTTTCTGCGTGTCCGAAAATGTCTCCTCTTTTCATACAGACTGCCGCCCCAAGCAGTTGTTTATGGATCGATTAAAGGAAAAGCATTTACCGTCATTTGAAATGTCATTTTTTGGTTTTTACATATTTCTATACATCCTAGAAATCCGCCACTTCACGGGCAGGTTATGGGGACCTCCTAGGCACGATATTTGAAGGAATTTTTCATTTTTATTTTTAACCCTTATTTCATGGAAAACTCACTGTCCCTTTAAAAACGTGTTTTTTTAAACTTTTTGTCCTTGTTTCCTGTCCCCCAGGGCACTACCCGGACCCCCATACACCTTTTATGGCAAATATGTAGCATATATGCCCTCTTGGAGGGCACTCCAAAAAGCCGAATTTTCAGCCCCATTGACTTGCATGGGGGTTCGGGTTCGATCCCGAACAAATGGGAAGTTCGGGTTCGGGCTTGAACCGAACTCGGGGAGTGTTCGGCTCATCCCTAATACAAAGCACTAACATAAACTAAGTTAGGAGCGGTAGATCATCCTCAAAGGATACAAGTTTATATTCTATAGACAATATGATAAACTGAAGGCCATCCACTGTATAAAGTTGGCATAGACAGGGAAAGGGGATCCTTTGTATTTGTCACTCGCTGGCTGCCAGATATTGTGCAAAAAACTTGAGTGAGCTACCCAGTGTGAACATGGCAAAATCAATGGAAGAACTGGAGGAAAGAAGATTTTGTCAACTGCATAGGAAAGTTTTTTGTTTTGGTTTTTTTTACAGTAAGACCTATAAAAATACGGAAATCTGTCTAAAAATGTTCTTTTATCTGATTCAATTGACTCTTTCAAAAAACACCTGAATGCTTTGCAGGTAAAATATGCTCTAAATGGAACTTCTGAAAATTAAACTTCTAATGCATTTTTCATTGATTCGGGGTGAAATCTGAAAACCATTATTGAATCAAAAAGGAACATTAAAGGGGTTATTCAGAGAGAGCCGACCTGGCCCCGAAACAGGGAATTTTCCCGTACGGTGACATTTCGGGGCCATTCGGCTATTCAGAAAGCAGGCAGTTGGCAAAATTTTGGCGAATTGTCAGCAAAATACAGTGCCTGTTCGACGGCAGTGAAATCATCATAGAGAAACAATGGTTGATCTATTCAGCGAACACCAAACAGCAGAGAAATGTCAGTGAAATGCCCTGATGTTCGATGGTTTCATTTGGCAGGTTTAAACAGGCGAATCCCATAGGCTTCAATGTTAAAAACAGTACCGTTGTTATCCAATATCTAATAAACCGTTTATTCTTTTAATCTGTTGCAAAAAGCTCTTTATTTCCTTTTTTTCTTAGGATTTATTCTGCATTTTTTGGTATTTTCTTTACTAGATTTCTTTTTTTTTTAATATGGTTTTATTTTCTGTAAAATACCTTTTTTTTTCATTCATAGGACCTTATATGTTAATTCCAGACATTTTCGTTCAGTACTTTTTTTGCAAACAGCGTTTCACATTTGTAAACCTTGAATCATTTTTTATTTTTTTTTGGGGGGAGGGTTTGTTACCCCATTCATAGGCTTGTTGGCTTTTTCTGGCAGCTGTTTAACGCTGTGTTCGGCGGATCGTTGGCTTTCTTTGGAAGTTTGCAGCGGATCGTCAGGTACGCTTGGCGGGTTTTCTGCGGCGTATTGAATCGATCTGAATTTTCGGATCGTATCTGTGGCTTATCGGTGGAATTTCAGCAGATTTTCAGTAATTTTTCGGCAGATTTTCGGATCCGTTCCTTGCACTTCGGGGACCCTGTGGTGGATGCTGAATTCACCACAGGGTAAGGAATTTGATTCCCCCAAGTGCGGGAAACGAGAGAGCACCTAAATGTCAGTGACATTTCGGTGCTCTCTGAATAACCCCTATAGAAGTATATGATTGAACACCTAAATAAAAGCTTTACAGTGGGAACTCTGTTCCTCCGCTATTTTAGCAGGAGGAACAATGTTCCCACATGTTCCCCCTCGACTTGACCCCTAATTTTACTCCATCTATTCTTTAAATTATCTGCACCTCAAATTTCTAAGTCAAGCACCCATTATTCCTAAATTGCACCCGTCCAATAAGAAGCTGAGCGGGTTCCTTGATGTAATTATCTTCCTACTCTCCTATTCCTTACGACGCAGAAAGTGTCTAGATAATCCTTCAGTATGTTTAAAGGTCTCTCTATCCGTTAACTGACCTCATGGGGAAATGTAATAATCAATAGTAAAAGAATAAACAACAGCTCCCCCACCTCTCTCTGCTTGCAGACGATATGCAGATCGTGAGAACAAGGCATTTTAGGAGCGTAAGTGCTAGGATATGACATCAGTAGCCCCACATAGATATTCTAAAGGGACCGTGTAAAAGCTGCCTGGCTGGGAGAAGATACAAATACTAGAATATTAATGGCTGTTTGGATTTCAGCAGATCTCGTAGAGCATTCTCGTGTCAATTTGGAAATGATTGAAACATGCAAACGAGAAGAAAAATGCATTAACAGAAGTCCACTTAACCCATTAATTCGTAATGAACCTACGGTGAAGCCTCAGCAGATATTTAGAGTGTAACCTCTTTATGGTGGAACCAAATTACAAGATCTCGACAACGATCGGGAAATCTGACATCACGGAGATTAATAGACATCACAGGGCACCCAACCCATAAATCATTATAAATGGGACATGCCAGGAGAAACCTGTGAATTTGGATAAATGGCATCAAGAGGTCTCCTTAACCATGTTAGGCTGAGCGGGGTGGCACATAGACTCTGTGTGTAGCTGCAGTTACTATTACCTTTGCCTTCGATTTACTGAAAGTATCAGTTCCTTTCTTGGAATCGTCCAGTATTTGCTCTACCAGTAAGTAAATATATATTAGATTTGTTCTGACAAAGTGAGCGATATATAAAGGCCACTTACAGGCGTTTATGGTGTTTGCATTTTTATTATAATCTGATTTGTGAACCAGAGATTGTGTTACTCGTTTAGCACCGGTGCTCACTATCCTGTCATTCAGATTGACCCCGGAGAAATGGGGATTTTTTCACACTTCTTGTTACAACCCCCCTATTTTTGCGATCTGGAATTTTATTAAGTAAAATTATTTTTATAATATATACATTTATTTATTTATAAAGGATTTTACCAGGAAGGATACATTGAGATTTCTCTCGTTTTCAAGTATGTCCTGGGTTCAAGAACATTGAAGTGTTACAGTTCCAGAAATACAAAGTAATACAATGCAAGATATTAAAAAAAAAAAAAAACACAAATATACAGATTAGCAGAAAATAAATATGTAGGAAATAGTCATTATGTTACATGTTTACAGGTGCATTCTGTATTGACGTATGTTAGTAAGGAGCTCTTGATAATTGTGGTGCTCTGTAGGAAAAATGAGGATCGAGCCACTGTCTTTTGGTGTCGTCTGCGTACATATGTACTGTTGAGGCTTTGCAGACGTTGGGCAGATCATTCATGAATATTGTGAATAGCAGGGGGCCTAGTATTGAGCCTTGGGGTACACCGCAAGTGACTGGGAGCGGGAGGGAGGAGCTGCCAGAAATTGACACATATTGTGATCGGTCGGATACATATGATTGAAACCAGGTTAGCGTGCGATCACCAATGCCAGAGTTTTTAAGTTTTTTTTTTAACAAGATGCCGTGGTCTACTGTAGGCTTGTGCACCAATTTTTTTTTTTATTTATTTAGGTTCGATTTGTTCGGATGTTTAAACTTTTCGATTTGGCTCGTGTCGACCGATTTCTGTTTCGATTCGGTTCGACTCGTTTTTTGTGTACATTTTTTTTTTTCGGAATATCGACCATTTTTCGTATCACTTTGCTCGTTTTTTTGTATCGGCTTTTCGTGATTTTGGAAATTTTCGTTTTTTCGGAACGTCTGTTCTCCTCGTTTCAAAGCTGTCTAACTCTATTCGTTTTGATGTAAACTACTATGGTTTACTTTTTTATATATTTTTTTGGTTTGTTTTTCGGATCCGATAATTCAATCTGTCGATACGATAATTCTGGCGATTCTATCGTGTTTTTTTTTTAAAAAAACAAAACGATTTAAAAAAAGCTAAACTGACCAAATGGTCTGACTTTAAAAATAAAAACCAGAACAAAAAGGTTTTAAAACGGAAAAATAGTTGCTCAAAATGATCTGAAACGAAAAAACTAAAAAAAATAAAATGATTTAAAACAGACAAAAAAAAATTAACCCTTTCGCTGCTGAGGCATTTCACGGCTTCCCTTCACGCCTGTGTGCGGTGCTGCGGTCTGCTGCTGAGCTAATTTTTAACAGTTTCGCTCCTCTTGTTTAAACGCGTTTTTTTGAAGCCTTATTTAAGGCTGGGGTCAGACGAGCGTAGTGTTCACGTCCGTGATTGCGCCTAAAAGTACGTCCGTGATAGCATGACAGAAAGCCCATTGGAGCCTGACACATGAAGTACGTCCGCACTGAACTGCGGACGCACAACGGCCGCGGCCCACAGACGCAAGAACGTACAACCCCTAGAACGGCCGCACAAAGTGCGCTGCGTCCGCAACGTCTGCATAGCTTTGTGTTTGAGTGATGGAACGTGGTCAGACGGACTGCATTTATACGTCCAGCATTTTTCACGGACAAAATGGTTTTGCTTTTTAATTTATTTTCCCTCCTACATCCGTCAAAATATGTCAGTGAAAAAAAACGGACTGTGTGGCCACTACTGTGTCTTCTGTACGTCTGTGTGCACGGACGTACAGTCCGTAGAAATCACGCTCGTCTGACCCTAGCCTTATAATATGACCCAGACATGTTATATATATCGTTCTTTCCGGCAGACGATTCATAATATATCATTATCATATGTATGCGTCATGTCCTGTCTGTATATTATAACAAAAAAAATCCAATAAAATTAGAATTTTCAATGTTTGTTTTACAAGGTGTAAAGTGTTTTTTTCACATTTTAACATGCGAGTGTTTGCGGTTATATTTTATGAGTTGCGTTTGTTAAAAAAAAATTGAAATGGGGACTTGTTATATTTTTTTGGGTGAAAATTACACTATTTTTAACAAACGCACCCCATACAAAAATCCTTAGTGCAGCATCATTGTTCACATTATAATTGAAATGGGAACAATATTGCTGCATTAACAAAACAAAACACCTGTTTATTTATTTTTTTTATATTTAAATTTTTTATAATTTTTAACATTGTCATGTTTGGTATTGTTGGAAAGGCCATGCTCTGGTCGATCCAAAGATACCAAACATTAACCAACCGATAGCTTCCGCGGATCGGGAGATGGGGGTTCCAATGAACCCCTCTATCTCCACCATTGGTCGCAGTTAGGGGTTAACTCCAGAACTAACGTCATTGTGACGAGGTCTTGGGACTGTCGGCAGCTGCCGTTCCCCCACGCTGTTGTCTTCCTGCAAAGACGTGACCATGTTGGCGGGCAGCGTCTTAGCGGGCAGCGGTGGGAGAGAGAGAGCTCATAGCTGGGAGGAGGTGTTGCGTGAAGCTGCAAACAGGGACAAATAAACTAGACCTGAGCCGCACTGAGGATCTTTGGGTTGTGTCGGAGAAGACTTCACACAGTGCTGCCATCAATATTTTTTGATTGATTCTTGGTTATACAATGAATATGACTGTGGACAAAAATCCGTGTTGTTGTGACATCGCCTAAGCTTAACAAAACCATGCCACGTCGGTAATCAAATCTCAAGGCAGTACAACAAGGTTGTGTTAGTGTGTGACATTTTGTGGCCAGGCAGGCAGTGTAGAATGTGCACAGTCACATTCATGGCCACAAATATGTTGACAAATTTATGACAAAGGGTCCATAGAAATGTCAATACTTTAATGTACATATAATTTTAACAGTGTGGAAACCAAGCAATACATATTAACTTATTAAGTAAGGAAAAGCAACGCACACAAACAGGAAAATATAGAAAAAAAATAGAAAATTTATTTACAACATGGGGAAGGGAAGGGAACATGCCAAGGATGGCAAACTGCCCAACAGGGGCACAAACATAGGCTGGAAGATGGCCGCCATTGTAAGCCAGGCGACCATCTTGTTGAGAATATTGGTTCACTTGAGATAATTAGGCAGTTTTTAGCTGAAATTAGAAGCAGGCATACATAGAAATTTAGGAATGTGCTGAGATTGGAAGAAAAACAAAGCGCTGAGAAAGGTCTCTGCTGTTTGACACAGAGAAAGGATACATCAAGGTCGTTGGGGCCCGCAGAAATACAAAGGAGTATAGAGATCAGACCAGGTGCCTTTTGTAACAAATGAGTGAAGACGCTAGGGAACGGGGCGCAGCCCGGAACAGTGGGAGCAACTAATTATGATTCACTGAAACTAACATGAAGTTTGCCAATTTACAGCCAAATTAATGAAATGTCTTTTGTATTCGCCAAAGGGAGGTACTAACCCACGCGAGCACTAACTCCCTGCCGCCTCTAGCACTCTGAAATCTGGCATTGTGTGTACAGATCGTGCGGCCTCGCGGGGGCACCCTAAAGTGACTGCGTTATTTACCTTAACATCAAGGTGGACAGATACCTAACTAGGCAACATGGTGGGACAAACCTAGAAAATCTTGACAGCCGGGAGGCTGAAAAAAAAATGGTATTCACGTGTCAAGAAAGTAGTATGGCTTTAGATTAATTAGAAGAAAGACAGTATAAACAGGCAGTAAAACACTACCATGATGTATAATACACACACCATAAAGTATTCTAGTAAGAGTAAGAGGAAGAGGGAATCTGTAAAATGAAGATAAAGCCTTTGTTTATGAAAGTCACGTACAGCATTGTACAGAAAAACAAGGAATGCGTAGTGCACAGAAGACCTGTATGTGCAGATTCTCTAAATAGATACAATTCATGTTTTCAAGAATTCAGAACTATCTGTACAATAAAACAAATTCACTTCTGTAAGATGAGGAGCCCTCTGTTTAGCTCCTCGAAGATATTGGAATTTACAGCCCACAGTATATGGAAGTTAAGTACCCTGTAGATGTCTTACCTTCTAGATCAGTGGTTCCCAACTGTGGTCCTCAAGAACCTCCAACAGGCCAGGTTTTAAGGATTCCCTTGGGGAACTGCAGACTGAATCCTGCAATCACTGAGCAGCATATCATATCACCTGTGCTTCAGATATCTGGAAAACGTGGCCTGTTAGGGGGACCCGAGGACCACGGTTGGGAACCACTGCTCTAGATCAATGCAATGGCACTGCTCATGACCAGCACTTGGTGAAAGCAAACCAACAGGTCACATTTGAGGATTCCCAAAATTCTCTGGACAGAACACTCTCAAGGCAAATCTGTAACGTTGGGGGCTTCCAGCCTTTCCGGTGTGCTTGAGGGCAGCATGTCTGATGCTGCTCGCTCACCAACACCCGGTTTAAATTGAAACAGGCAGGGAGGTGGCTGCATGAGGTGCGGCTTGAGAGGGGGGGGGGGCGCGGTCTGGTGAAGGTGTTTTAAAAACCAACAGTTCCTTCTAAGCAGTGCCAGATCGTGGTTATCCATACCTGAGCTCCTTGTACCTGAATTCTCTCATGATTTAACCTGTTATTGACCTCTGCTTGTTTTCTGACTATTCTACCTTCCGTTGCCCTAGACTATTTTCTTGTACTACGCACTGATATCGACCCAGCTATTCCATTTGACTATTCTATACTCTGTATTCCTGATTCTGGCTCGTCTGACTACCCCCGTGTTGCTGACCTGGTTTTGTATTACGACATTGTCTTTGATTAACCCTGTCTAGCCAATTCTAAGGACCAGACAGGGATTCTTCTACGGCTACCCTGTTGGTAGCTTTTGTGCTCTGTGTAGTGTTGGGCTTTAAGGACTGCGTGGTGGGATCCAGGAACCGTGACAAAATCACTCATTCACCTGTGTTACCTGTGCACCAGGTACTCACTAGGTAATCCCACATGCATCCCCTAGGGCAGATTGCTTTATGTCGCACCAGAAGCCTCAGAAAGCCCCAAGCACACCCTATCTCACGCAGTTACCCCGCCACAATCACTCCCATTGCATACAGCCATTCACATTCCTAGCACGCCATCCAGACTGCACCACACATTCAAAAACCGTCAAAATGCACATATAGACCATTATTCTTCAGACCACATACTCTCATGCAACTCTAGTCATGCCAAAACATACATAAAGCAGTTTATTTGGTGATTGATGGGAAAATATTATTTTTTCTGATGTGTCCCAAAATCCATGTACTGACCACCAATCCCTAAGATTAACCCTATACACCCACTTAATCTTTAGCCACACTAAGCTAGACTCTCCCTGATGCCACTTGTAATCACACTACATGGCGCAGAGTTGCCATTTTATTAATGAACATAGCTAAACGGCAGCTCCATCAATATTCAGTAAATAATTAAAACTTTGATTTCTTAAATATTTATGTGTTATTGTTTTGTGAAGGGAGAGACTTAAATTACAACTATAAATGTGGCACTCACAGTCCAGAGCCTGTTTGAAACTGGCTCTGTATGCAAAGTGAATTGCCAGCTTCTGTGGGGCGGCACAGCCCGCTCCGTGTTTCTAGATATTCCTCAAAAAAAGGATGGAAAAGACAAACCTCATAGGATAGAATATCACTGCTTCACCTGGTGTAAATGGTGCTTATAGAACCACTAGAGCCTTCTAAGGACAGGTTTTGGGAATTAAGGCCTGTGGCACCTTGCATTAGGTGGTGTCCCACCGCTCCGCTTGCTGTTGCCATTGATCCATCCGGGTAACACAGGAACCCTTGCAAATGCCTCTTATATACAGTATAGGCAAGAAAGAAGGGTACACCTCTAGGGGGAAAAGTTAATATATACTTTAATATAAAAATGGCCTAAATATAAAAAAAATCTGTAAATGCAGATATGAATATAGGCTTCCAAAGATAGGCTTCTTCCTGTGAATAAAGTCCACTGTAGGGGTAGGGGGAACAGACACATTTCGTTGATAGCAGTTTTGGCTTCCTCAGTCTAGAAAAAGTGTGGTATCGCGGAGCGTCCTTTTCCAGGTGGGTAGAGATAAAGGTAGGAGAGCGACAATTGACACGCTAGTGGTTCCAAGACGGCCGCCATCCAAATAGCTGTGTAGAGTTTTGTCGGAAAAACTCAAGATGTCATTGGTTTATCTGTCATGTCAGCACTGTGGCCATTGGCACATGCACATCTACCACACAACCATCCGATCAGATGCCTCACACTGCAGAAGCATTGAGACACTGGCGAGTCTTCGGGTGATTGATGATGTCAATTAATGAACCCACATAGCGCCAAACCCTAAAAAACTGCCAATGTAAAGCTGAGTGATAGCCTTCAGGGTGGACAAAACCTTTCCATTTTTTGGGTCTGCCACAGTCACAAGGGACAACCAGCTGGGAAGAAGGTGTAAGGGTTTGACTGTGGTGGGTGTAGCAGGTTGGGGTTGTGAGCCCAGGATGCAGTGATGAAGGCAGATTCAGAATAGCAATGAGTGTTTATTGCAGGTAAACACAGTGGCATGAAATCAGACAGGGTACAGGCAATGGCGTCGTCAGGGTTCAGCAAGGGGGCTCGGTACACGGCAAGGCTGGCAGAGAATAGTCGTGGTACAGCAGGGGTTCGGTACACGGCAAGGCTTAGATGGGGCAGAGGGGGAGCAGGATGGGAGGGTTACCGGTAAGTGAAGCAATGCGAGTCCAGATAAATACAGAGGGTCCTTGGAGTCTTCGGTTGTAGAATTCAGGAGATGGTCAGGAGGTTTCAGGGAGTTTGGCAGATAGGGTTGCAGTCAGTAACTTCAATGTGGAAGTCCAGGGTAGAGGGTGGGACTCCCTTATATGCAGGGCTAATCAGGGAGGATGAAGGGCAGGTGTGGATCCAGGGCCAGAACGGTAGAATCAGGAAGGTGAATTGTTTATACAAGGGTTTTGGAATCTGCAGGGAACATGTAGTAAAAGGCACAAAAAGGGGCGCCAGGGGGTGAGGGCCTCCAGGACCTTACAGAGCCCCCCCTCTAGGGGCCGGACTCCGAACGGCCCAGGGCGAGGTCAAGGCCACACCGGTGGATTACGGGATAGAAAGGCATTGCACCATTGGAGGGTAGAATAATGATCATGGTGACCAGAGTTGGGCCGAGCTTCGCCACTGCGAAGCGATCTCCAGGCACTCTCGGCATTTGAAAACACCTGCAGGTCCGCGCATCTGACTACAGTCCCATTTGAACCGTAAATAAACTCCGGCGGCAAGGGTCCCATAGTCATGGTGCCTTCAGGGGTGTTGATCGTCTTGGTGACACGACTCTTCGACGTCCACTTGACATGGACCGGCGGGGCAGCGCCCGTGGAAAGGACCGGCGGGGCAGCGCCCGTGGAAAGGACCGGCGGGGCAGCGCCCTTGGCACTACACGGCTCTGCGGCGGCAACCTCCTTGGCACTGCACGGCTCTTGCGGGGCAGTTAGCGGCTTGGCCTTACGGCGACAGCCCCGTGGCGGTGACAGGTCAGGAGATCCCGCGGGTTGCAGGGCAGCGACATCCTGAGATCCCGCGGGTTGCAGGGCAGCGACATCCTGAGATCCCGCGGGTTGCAGGGCAGCGACATCCTGAGATCCCGCGGGTTGCAGGGCAGCGACATCCTGAGATCCCGCGGGTTGCAGGGCAGCGACATCCTGAGATCCCGCGGGTTGCAGGGCAGCGACATCCTGAGATCCCGCGGGTTGCAGGGCAGCGACATCCTGAGATCCCGCGGGTTGCAGGGCAGCGACATCCTGAGATCCCGCGGGTTGCAGGGCAGCGACATCCTGAGATCCCGCGGGTTGCAGGGCAGCGACATCCTGAGATCCCGCGGGTTGCAGGGCAGCGACATCCTGAGATCCGCGGGTTGCAGGGCAGCGACATCCTGAGATCCCGCGGGTTGCAGGGCAGCGACGTCCTGAGATCCCGCGGGTTGCAGGGCAGCGACGTCCTGAGATCCCGCGGGTTGCAGGGCAGCGACGTCCTGAGATCCCGCGGGTTGCAGGGCAGCGACGTCCTGAGATCCCGCGGGTTGCAGGGCAGCGACGTCCTGAGATCCCGCGGGTTGCAGGGCAGCGACGTCCTGAGATCCCGCGGGTTGCAGGGCAGCGACGTCCTGAGATCCTGCGGGTTGCAGGGCAGCAAACTCGGGTTTTTGCTCAACCTCCAATTTAATGAGGTATGGGTGAGCCTCCAGCTCCTGAGGTTTCGGTTTAACGGGCAACCGAACAACGGTGGGTGACATGGAGAAGAGGGCACCAATGAAGGCAGATCTTGGGCAAGGTGTACTCGAGATGGTTTTGATAGCTGGAGTTATGTAGTCCGTCTCCATGTGATAGCAAGGTACAGTGGTACGGTGAGTCATTACAGCCGGGCGACAAACAGATGCCGCAACGCCAACATACCCCTTATGCTGACCTGGGGGTCCCTGGGTGCGGCGTGCAGTCTGTCTGGAAAGGTCCAGACCAGCATCAGCGGCTTTCTCTTCTGACTCCGAGTCATCAGAAGGATATGGTGAAGGTGGCACAGCGTGCTGGTGAGGAGCGGCTTCCCGGAGTCTCAGGGCCGATTCGAAGACCTCCAGGTCCTCTCTGCGAACAACAGTCCCGTCTGAGGCATATGTGCAACAAGGAGATAGAGGGCTGGGTTCTGGCTTCTTGGCAACACTAGCCATGATGTATTGTTAGGCTCAGTCTCCATGGGCATGGCTGACTCAACATCTATGGAATCTTGCTCCATTGGCACGTCGGGATCGGAATCCGGTTCGGCGTACTCAATAGGGGTTTCCTGGTCTGACTCCTCAGAAGAAACTTCTTGGGTAACCAGGTTTCTAGGTGCAGAGAGTCTGGTAGCCCTTGACTCAGGTTCCCTGGGAGCAGGGACACGCTTAGGTGCAGGAGGTTTGCTTACCCGGCTTCTTTTGGGAGTAGGCTGGGATAGGGGTCTTTCTTTGGGTACTCGCTCGATGGGTGATGAAGTCTTTTTCTGCAGGGCAGGCACCAGCTTCCCCATCGAAGACTTTGTGGGCTTGGTCGCTGGTGTAGCTATTTTTGGCTTGGTGGGTACTGTTTTAACCACCAGCCTGGTGGTTTTGACAGGTGCAGGCTCGGTACAAACAGGCTTTACAGGAACAGGGGTATGAAAGCATTTTGTACCTGGCTTAGGTGGGCGCAGCGGGCAGGCCGAGATCTGATGCAAGGGGTCCCCGCAGTAGAAGCAGAGGTCTAGCGCCCTCCTCCTTGCCTTTTCTTCTGGGGTCAGTGGTCCTCTGGCTCCCTCTGTAGCAGGAACGCGCACCTTAGTTGAGGTGCCCCTTGGGTTTTGCTGCACATAATCAAGCAGGGAGTCCAGGTGCTGCTGGATCTGTAGAAAGGCACCTTTCAAGTTCTTCACCATGGCATGGATCACCGCGGGCTCACAGGTTTTAGACTTCCACATTCTGTAAGGGTTTGACTGCGGTGGGTGTAGCAGGTTGGGGTTGTGAGCCCAGGATGCAGTGATGAAGGCAGATTCAGAATAGCAATGAGTGTTTATTGCAGGTAAACACAGTGGCATGAAATCAGACAGGGTACAGGCAATGGCGTCGTCAGGGTTCAGCAAGGGGGTTCGGTACACGGCAAGGCTGGCAGAGAATAGTCGGTGGTACAGCAGGGGTTCGGTACACGGCAAGGCTTAGATGGGGGCAGAGGGGAGCAGGATGGGAGGGTTACCGGTAAGTGAAGCAATGCGAGTCCAGATAAATACAGAGGGTCCTTGGAGTCTTTGGTTGTAGAATTCAGGAGATGGTCAGGAGGTTTCAGGGAGTTTGGCAGATAGGGTTGCAGTCAGTAACTTCAATGTGGAAGTCCAGGGTAGAGGGTGGGACTCCCTTATATGCAGGGCTAATCAGGGAGGATGAAGGGCAGGTGTGGATCCAGGGCCAGAACGGTAGAATCAGGAAGGTGAATTGTTTATACAAGGGTTTTGGAATCTGCAGGGAACATGTAGTAAAAGGCACAAAAAGGGGCGCCAGGGGGTGAGGGCCTCCAGGACCTTACAGAAGGGGACAATCACACTGGCACTGGTTATGCAAATTTTTGCAAACTGCCAGCAAGTATGGTGCCTGTTCAAAGGCAGTGAAATCCCCATGGTTAATCTATTCAGAGAACACCGAACAGCAGTGAAAAGTTGCTGAAATGCCCTGCCATTCGGTGGTTTCATTCGGCAGGTTTATTAAGGCGAATCCCATAGGCTTCAATGTTAAAAATATTCCCGTTTTCATGCAATATCTAATAAACCGTTTATTATTTTAATCTGCAGCAAAAAGTCTCTTTATTGATCTTTTTTATGATCTTTTAGGCATTTTTTTGGATTTTTTCAGAAAAGTAAAAAAAAACTTTTTTTATAAAAGCGTTTTTTCTTTTTCTGTAACAGACTTTTTTATTATCATTCATGGGACCTTATGTAAATTCCAGGCATTTTGCAAACAGCGTTTAAAATTTGACACTTACAATTGTATTTTTTTTGTTTTGTTTTTTTACCTTGTTCGTCAGCTTGTCGGCTTTTGGAAGCAGATGATCTGCGCTGTGCGCGGGCAGCTCTTTGGCTTTTTCCGACGTGTTCGGCTTGTTTTTTGCAGTGGTTCCAGTGGGTTTTCACAGGTTTGCGGCGGGTTTTCCCTGCACTCCGGGGACCCTGTATTGAGTGCTGGATTTACCGCAGGGTCGGGAAATCTGACTCCTCAAAGTGCGGGGAACGAGAGAGCACCGAAACGTCGGCGACATTTTTTAGTGCTCTCTGAATAACCCCCTATATATGTGATGTATTTTTTATGTGAATGTAGACTTGACAAAGACCCACTAGGGTCTCAACGTTCTCCTTTTTCTACTGAGGAACAATCTCACTTGTGATTTATAATACAAGGAGTCAGCATATTGATTCTATTTTATGGCGGGTTTGTGAAGTGGATCCACGCTGGCTGATCGGTAAGGAAATTGGTTGTTTTGGACCGTTGTAGTGGCAGCATTGGTGACACTTAAATTTCTCCAACAGTTTATGATATTTATGTTTCTCAGAGAAGTAAAGCCGGGTTAAGTCCACCAGCTTGCAGTTGTAACACATGTGATGTAATCCATATACATACACAACAAGTTGCACTAATACTTGGTGACAAGTGCCAACATGTGCTAATCCTGCGTCGGTTCGGTCTGTAATGGTATGAATTTTTTACAATGACTGTTCTGCTCTGACTCTTACTGCAATAATGCATTGTTGGAACAGGATGACTGAGATGAAAAGATTAGTGACAGCCCATGTGGACTGCTCCCTTTTGGAGTGATCGGTCACAATGAAATATTTAGGCCACGGGGCTCTACTTCTGGTTCACAACTAGGAGTAACCTAATACTGGTGTATTTATAAATGGCAAATAAAGTTCACGGAGGATCAAAAAAGAAAATTTCTTAGTCATGTAAGCTTCCTTTCTGAAATCCAAATGTCAACTGAGTTAGTAGGTACAATTACATTATGTCTCAATGCATGGGATGGGCGTCACTTCGTTACTCAGAGGCGATTATCACAAAGCCACCTGCAGACCTGCCAGTCTCCAGAAGATAAAGGATAAGAATTCAAACAAAAATATGATAAATTGCTAAATATAAAGCATAGCACGCATGAAACGGTTGACACTTATTAAGCTGAAAGCGACACTAAAGGGGTTATTTTCTAATCCCCTTTTTATTTTTCAAAGAAAGATTTAAGGGGTTATTCAAAGAGCACCGAAATTACAATGGATTCATCATTCACCGCAGGGTCCTCGAAGTGCAGGGAAAAGCCGCCGAATCGAAAGTGAAAAACCGCTGAAAACATATGGGGTTATTCAGAGTGCACCCAAATGTAGCAGACATTTCGGTGTTCTCTCGTTCCCTGCACTTTCCTGCACTTCAGGGAATCAAAGTTCCCCACCCTGCGGTGAATTCAGCATTCACCGCAGGGTCTCTGAAGTGCAGAGGGCACCCGCCGAAAACCCGCCAAACACCAACCGAAAACCTGCCGGAAACGCTGCAAAAAACATGCCGGAAAAAGCCAACGAGCCGCCTATCACAGCGCAGACCAGCTGCTGGAAAAAGCCGACAAGCTGACGAACGGGGTAAAAAAAATTAAATAAAAAAAACAATACGCTTGAAAGTCTCAAAATTGAATCGCTGTTTGCAAATAAAATTACTGAACGAAAATGCCTGGAATTTACATATAAGATCCTATGAATGATAATAAAAAGGTCTGTTACGGAAAAAAGAATAAACACTTTAAAGAAAAAAACAGAAAAAAAAAATGCCCAAAAAATCCTGAAAGTGCCTAAAAGGATCCTAAAAAAGAAAAGACTTTACTGCAGATTAAAATAATAAATGGCTTATTAGATATTGAATAAAAACAGGAATACTTGTGGGGACGGAGCTGACTCCTGACATGAGAAGACACATTATGCTGAGCTCCATAGCTGACCATCCTTTTTCTGTTTTATTGGTGTCCCTCCATCTGTTTTGTGACCCCCCATCCAGTGGCTGACATTTCCCGGCAGAGGCGACCCGGTGCTGAGACGGGTGGTGGGTCTGGCCGACGGCGGAACTGGTTTTGGACCTCAGGCCTACTGGTGCGTGCTTACCTGAAGGCCATTTCTGCGGCCTGTGCTGTCTCCTCAGACTCTGGCGCCTTCATTACGCTCATCTCCTCCCGCCGTTTCCCTGCATGGATGGCTGACTCTGACTCCTGGCCCCTCACGAGGGCGATCCTGGCTGAGTTGCTGGGTATTTTTCAAGACTTGTGGACCCAGGACTGGAGGGAGGCTGGACAGAGCTACACGGCGTCACTGGGCCTATTGCTGAGCTGAAGGAGCTGCGGCCCAATGGCGACCAGGACACTGGCTATCCAGTGGACATGACTCCCTCTCTGGCTGGGCGGCCCGTGAATGAGCACCCTGACTCCCCGGCGGTTTTACCTAGAGTGGCGCTGGATGTCCGAGTTGTTGGCTGCTGTGGCCCAGCGGGGCATTCTGGTCCTTTGCTCCCTTCTTCGGTGCTGGGGGCGGCCTGGCGGCCACGGGCTGGTTCTAGCCCTCCGGAGGGGTAGTGGCCATTCTGCTGCCGCTGGAGATACGGATGTGCTGCCTGTCCTGCTCTCTGTCCGAGGATCCGCTCCCGCTAAGGTGGCTCCCCTGGATGGCCTGTCCAGGTCCCTGTTATGCCTTCGTTTTGACGCGCTAGGGGCCTTGCTTGCCCCCTACTTTTGGACACTGGTTGAGGCTCCCATGTCTCTGACTTTCACACATGCCCCTTTCTCCAGGACTGCTGTATTGATTCACCTGGGGCTGGTGACACCCCCCCCCACTTCAGTGACATTTTTTGTGAACATACTTGTCATTTTGCCGACTTTTTATGCAACATTTTTGCTTCCACCCCCTTTTTTTCTTATATTTTCCTGATCGATTTTTGTAGGGCTGCCTACGGAATTTTCGGGCTTGTTGTTGTTTGTCAGAGAGAGCGTCGAGACCCCCTGTTTCTTATTTCGGTGTGGGACAATGGGATGCAACCTGGGGAGCCGCTAGGTCGGCTACCTAGGCTCTGACCTTCCTCTTGGCCCCCGTTCTCCCGGCCTTGTGGCCCCTTCCATGGCCCTTTAGGGTTACGGGGGCGAGCCGGGAATGCCACGACTTACTTTGTAGACCCTCACCTCCTTTTTCTTTTTTTATTTCTCCTGGTTTTCTTGGTGCCCACTTGTCAAACCCCATCGCTCTTACATGTTTTTTTTGGGGGGGGGTTCTTTTCTTTTTTTCTATGGAACGGCCCTCCCGATGAGTTTTTGAGCCCTTGTACCCTTTCCCCCCCCCTAGCTTTCCTTTTGAGCTGATGGTCTTAGGTGAATTTACTGAGGTTGTTCTGCTGACTTCTCATGTATCGTTTTACTGCTTATTTTTTCTTTGGCCCTGCGCAGCCATACTGTTATGCTGTCTGTGATATTACTGATGCTTTTTCAAAATAAAAATCTTTAATACAAAAAAAACTGGAATATTTTTAACATTGAGGCCTATGGGATTAGCCTGATTAAACCTGCCGAATGAAACCACCGAACATCAGGGCATTTCACTGACATTTCACTGCTGTTCAGTGTCTCTGACTAGATTAACCATTGCTTCTCTATGGGGGATTTCACTGCCTTCGAACAGGCACCATACATGCTGGCAGTTCGCTAAAATTTGGCGAACTGTCTGCCCTATGAATAGCCAAATGGCCCCAAAATGTCACTGTACGGGGAAATTCCCTGCTCGGTGATATTTCAAAGCCAGGCCGGCTCTCTCTGAATAACCCCTAGGATCCGTTCCGATAAGCCACCGCAAAACATCAATTCCGATCTGATAAGCCGCATCAAAACATCAGATCCGATCTGATAAGCCATCGACAAAAGCCAGAAAACATCGGATCCGATCCAATGAGCCATCCCATACCCGCCGAACGCATCCACAAAAAGCCAGCGATCCGCCAAACACAGCGCCAACCAGACGGCCCAGCGCAAAAAGCTGACACACCGACTAAAGGGGTAAAAAACACACCACGACTTTGAAAAGCTGTTTGCAAAAAAACCTACTGCACAAGAATGCCTGGAATTAACATATATGGTCCTATGAATAATAATAAAAAGGTCTGTTACAGAAAAAAAAAGCGATATTTAAATAAAAACGGGAAAAAAAATTGCTGAAAAAATTGCCTAAAAATTCCGGAAAGGTAGATAAATAAAGAGACTTTTTGCTGCAAATTGAAAGAATAAACGGTTTAATAGATTTTTAATAAAAACAGGAATATTTTTAACATTGAAACCTATAGGAGTCGCCTGGTTAAACCTGCCGAATGAAACCACCGAACATTAGGGCATTTCACTGACATTTCTCTGCTGTTCAGTGTTCTCTGAATAGATCAACCATTGCTTCTCTATGGGGAATCTCACTGCTGCCATATTTCATACCATATTTCGCTGGCAATTCGCCAGCTTTTGAATAGCCAAATGGACACAAAATTGCACCGTACGGGGAAATTCACTGTTCGTTGCAATATCGGGGCCAGTTCGAATCTCTCTGAATAACTTTGATAGTTTGAGGAACTACAGTGGATGAAGTACAGTGGATTCTCAATCTACAGAACCTTGACTGTAGTTCTTATTTTTCACCATTCTTTCCACTGTATGTTCAGGGCAGGTAGTTATTTTTTGAAATTCAGAATTTTTATTTCAGAAATGTGAAGTTGAATAACAAACAAAGGTCCATAAGAATACATGTAACAGGTGATATAGCACGCATAAGAAGGTACATCAATAATATTAGGGAAATGGAGAAAAAGGGAAAGGGAGAAAGAGAGAGGGAGAGAAGAAAATAAGAAGAAAGAAAAAAAAAGGGAAAGGGGGGGCAATATATATAAAAAGAAAACTAAAAGGATGGGGATCTTCTTGCCATCTGGAATTGAGCAGCAGGTGCGGTCAGTCACACCACCGTCAGCCCTACACCTCAATGATACAACCCACAGTGCGGAGTAAGTTACAGTGAGGGTGCGTGCGAGATGTCATGCGGGAGATAGTGAGGGGAGGGGGGAGAAAACAGAGGAGAGAGGAGTCGTGTGAGAGGTAGCGTATAGAGAAAGGAAAGAGAGGGAAGGGGGTACCACAAAAAGAGAGAAGAGGGAGGGAGGAAGAAAAAAAAAAAAAAAGGGGGGGAAACCACATACACACATACAACAAAGACAAGATAAGAGAAGGCCGTCCCAGCGTTGAAAACGCAGATCTCCCCCGACTCAGACCCTTCACAGACTAGAGGGAGTTACCCAGTATGTGTCACAGCATGAGAAGCACGGTTACTAGCAGTGAATCGTTCCCTATGGTACCATTTCATAGCGGAGTCCGCCGACTTTCCTCTATGTTCCGCGTCGAGGAAATCAACTGAGCGGTATTCTTCCACCCGACGGATCCAGTCGTCTATGGTAGGACTACGTGTCGACTTCCACAGTGTAGGTATCAAGGCACGGGATGCAAAAAGCATGAGAAGGAGGACTGACCGTTTCAGAACTTTGAGTGAAAGCGGAATGTGCAGAAGGAGGAAGCACTCAGGGGTGAGTGGCAAGTTTACATCTGTGACCTGAAGAATGATGTCTCTGATTCGGGTCCAATAAGAACCGAGGTTCGGACAAGACCACCAAATATGAAGGTAGGTACCCGACTCAAGCTCACAACGCCAACATTCAGATGCAGTCGATGGATAGACTTGGTGCAAAAAGCTCGGATCGGTACCAGAACGCAGCAATCTTATAGGAAGTTTCCTGAATTCTTGCCGCACAGCTGCCTTTGTGGATCAAAACGAATGTTTGAGTCCACTTTTCCTCAGGGATGACAATGTCAAGCTCGCGGTCCCAACGCGAGATAAAGGTAGGGACTGTGGCGTCAGCTGCTTGCAGGAGGGAATACAGAGCCAATATCCCATGCGTCAACGACGTTCCAGCTTGACAGAGTAGTTCGAATGGAAGCAGTTGGCGACCAAGGCTGTATCCGGAGTGAAGACTCCGTAAATACGACTTAATCTGCAAAAAGTTAAAGCTATCTAGCGGGGAAAGGGGACCTCTCGGCGAGGTAGTGGGCAACACTTCCAAGTTGCCATCAGAGGGCAAGTCTATCGCTCTCAATCTGCTCCCCTCGGTCAAACGAGTTCTCAGAGATGGAGGAATCCCGTCCGGGGGAGATGGGTTATGGACCAGGGGCAGGAGAGGGGAGACAGCAGTTGAAAGACCGTATGTCAATTTATACTTGTGCCATAAGCGCAAGGTTGCGGATACCGGGTCTGGGTCGGCCTTTGCGAAATGAAATGAACCAGGTGGGAGCCACGGAAGTGTCCATAGCGGATAACCTGCGAGAGCAGATTCTAGATCTAGCCATCTTTTATTGGCATGCTCCGCTGACCAGTCGATGTCGGGTCAAATGGCTAGAAAGGTAGTAGCGCCTGGAGTCCGGTAGAGCCAATCCCCCTCGGTGTTTTGGTTTACATAACGTAGCGAAACTCACGCGGGGTCGGCCTGTTGGCCAGATGAACTTAAGAAGTGCCGCTCTCAGGGCGGTGAAAAAGGTCAGTGGCACCATAATCGGAAGCGCACCAAATAGGTACAGGAGTCTTGGCAATAAGTTCATCTTTAGGGCAGCGATCCTACCCAGCCAAGAGATCATGCGTCCGCTCCATTCGGACAAGTCCGACCTAAAAGTTTTCAGAATGGCAAAGAAATTAGATTCAAGTATCTGCTTGGTAGAGGGAGCCAACCACACCCCTAAATATTTCATTCGGTGGGTACAGTATCGGAAAGGGTAGGCATGACGAATTCTGCGTATGGCAGTCTGATCAAGCGTGATATTAAGGAATTCCGATTTATCGCGGTTGATCCGATAGCCAGAGACCTCGCCGTATGTTTCGAGGACAGCCGTGATAGCTGGTAGGGATGTGCTAGGGTCAGTAATCAGGAAAAGGAGGTCGTCCACATACGCCGAAATTTTATGACAAGAGTGCTGGCCGTCCAGTCCCTTGATGTCTATGTTATTCCGGATCGTTGTCAAAAGTGGTTCGAGAGTGAGGGAAAACAGTAACGGGGATAGCGGGCAGCCCTGGCGTGTACCGTTATGGATGTCGAAGGTAGCTGACAATGCGCCGTTGGCTCGAACTCGGGCCGTGGGATTGTCGTAGAGCGCCCGTAGCCAACTCAGAAAACAATCTCCGGACCCAATCCGCTGGAGCACGGCAAACATAAAGCTCCATCTGACCCTGTCGAAGGCCTTCACCGCATCGGTAGAGAGCAAGAGAAGGCCCTTACGCAAGCGGCGCACCAAGCCTATTGCTCCTAGGACCCGAGTTGTGGCGTCTCGTGCTTCCCTACCAGGGACAAAACCCACTTGGTCCGGGTGGATCAGAGATGGGAGAAGAGGGGCTAGCCTGACCGCCAAGACCTTAGCCAAGATCTTGAGATCAGTGTTCAGTAGGGATATAGGTCGGTAACTCCGGACATCGGTCCCCTCCTTTCCAGGTTTGCAAATGACTGCGATAGTGGCCGAAGAGCGTGTGTGCGTGAAACTTAACTCCGTCTCTAAGGGTGGAAAAAGACAGTAATTTCGGTGTTAGGGTCGACGAAAAAGTTCGGTAGTAGTCTGCAGGCAGACCATCCGGTCCCGGACACTTGCCCCTCTTGAGGTTCCGTAGGACGGACAGGAGTTCGTCACTCGTCACCGGCGCGTCCAGGAGATCAATCATGGCAGGTGAAAGAGTACGCGTGACCGTGTTTGATAAGTAGGCCGCAATGGCCGTCGTAGAAGGGCCAGAGCTAGGCATTTGGTCCATGTCATATAGATTTTGGTAAAAATGCTGAAAAGCGTTCAGTATGTGGTCCGGACGTGAAGAAAAGGTCCCATCCGGGAGTTTAATCCACTCTATATATGACGCATTTTGGCGTTTTCGCAATATACAAGCGAGGAGTCTGCCTGGTTTGTTTTCAAGAAGGGCGAAATGACATTTAGCTTTTTGCGCCGCAAATCGTATATCAGAGTTCAATAAGTCATTAAGTTCGTTTAGATGTTAACTGTTCATAATCCAAGTCAAGCGCCGAGGTATGATGTAACAGTTCAAGGCTCCGAATGTCGTTTATCAGATTTTGAATGAGGCTAGACCTGGTCCGTTTAAGTGCCGTAGCGCGGCTTATGAGAGCTCCTCTCACCACCGCTTTATGGGCTTCCCAGATAGTAGGAGTAGGTATATCCGGTGAGTCATTTTCCTCAAAGAACGTACGAAGGCAGGTATCTATCTCTGTAACCAAGAGTGAGTTCGAAAGCATGGACGTATTAAGACGCCACTGTTGGTCTGTCGGGTGAAAGAGCGGTGAAGACAGGACCGCCAGTAAGGGGCAATGGTCCGACCACGTCTGTGCCAATATAGATGCTTCTTCCATCAGAAGAATGTCTCGTTGCCTCACAAACAGGTAATCAAGTCTGGAGTAAGAGGCGTGCACAGGGGAGTAGGAGTAATCCCGTTCTCCTGCATGATAGGCTCTCCAGACATCGACCAACTGAAGATCATCAAGGGATCGGCGAATATGACGCAATACATTCGAGGGTATCGAAGACTTGCCCGCTGAAGTATCGAAGCGCGGATCCAAGGGCACATTAAGATCCCCTGCTACCACCAGCATGCCCTCCGTGAAGGAGGAAAGGCGTCGGAGGATGGTTTTCAAACAGTGGTGTTGGTTAACATTTGGAAGATAGATCGAGGCAAATGTGTACAGTTCCCCTGCAATCTTGCCTTTCACAAACAAATATCTGCCGTCTCTGTCCGAAAGAATTTCCTCCGTTAGCATGGGAACCGATTTAGAAAAGAGAATCGCAACCCCTCTAAAGTGCCCAGTTGGAAAATCTGTGTTAAGTAACTGCGGTGCTGAACCGAGCCTGAAGTATGTCTCCTGTACGAAGAGCACAGAGGTGCGATTCGCTGCAGCTTCCCGGAGGAGCCGGCAGCGCTTCTCAGGTATATTAAGACCTTTGGTGTTATAGGTGAGACATCGAAGAGTCTGTGGCTTAAAGCCGGGAGGTGGAGGTATGATCACAAGTAGGAGGCACAACAACACAACACTCAGACAGACAAACAAACAAGCAAACACAAAAAAGAGAAAGAAAGAAGAGGAAAAAAAAAAAGGGGGGATTGGGGAAGTGTAGAGAGAAGAGAATCAAGGGGGTGATAGAGGAAGTGAAAAAGGTGAGGAAAGGAATCAGAAGAAGGAGGGAAGAAGAGAAAGGTAAGAGATAAGGTAAGGACCAGAACAAAATGTACAATGAGGTATAGGGCGTCTTAGAGGCCGACGTACTCGAACCCAGTCTACAGAGTCCAGGTAGCGCCTCTGGAGGAGTGACACCAAGTCCTCGCGGGCGGCAACAGGCAGTAAAAGGCCTGTAGTCCAGAAGACCAACAAAAATCAAAAAAGGCCAGAAACAATGAGAATAGAAACAGAACAATTTAAAATGTGTAAGCTAAGTAGAGTCCCCTCCGACTATGGGAACGGAGCATAACAAGAGAACACGAGCAAAAAATGGAAAAAGAAAAAAGCGGCAGTAAAACGGCAGAGTATGTAAACCCATAACACAACCCTCCCCTCGACGGCATCTCCCCCACCCAACCTCCCTCAACTGTAATAAACATCCCCAATATGATAATAAGGCAATAAAACACAGGTCAGTAAGGTCCCATAGGGATTTCCCCCTCCCTCCCCTCCCTTTACCCTCCCTCCCCCCTTTCCCCCTCCCCCTCCCCCATTTGACGTAAGGAATTAAAGGTACAGACTCCTATGCAAGGGCAACCAGATGGGGAGTAAAGGATCGAGGAACTGGAAAAAGCAGGACCCTTAGAAAGGGCCAGCGACATAAGGTAAGTCACAGGGATATCAGGGTAGTCCATGTAACAACAAACATAGTGCGTGGCAGGGATCAGAGTTCCTTCCAAGGAGAGAATAGGTGGAACATGCGTTGAAGGCCATACCGTTAAATCATGTCCAGGTCATGGGATTGCGTCAGTTCAGGCGGCAGGGGGGATGGAAGAGTTGAGTGGTAACCGTAATGTGTGAGGGAGAGATACGTCACGAGGAAGTCCAGGAGTGTCGGTCATCAATCCTCTGGGAGATGAGGGGATAACTCCCGTTCTTCGTCCGGTAATTCTGGACATCGTATATTTAACTATTATCGGTTATATCGCTGATTCTGTAAATTTTGTATTTGTAAATGCGTATCACTTTTTTTTTTGTTTCCAATGATCCGATAATTCTGTCGATACGAAAATTCCTTCGTAATCGGGTCGGATCCGATTCGTCCGCGGGTCGCGCATGCGCGCGCAGATGTCGTAACTTTATTGAGCCAGTTTTTTGACAACTTTTTGGGCAGGCCAAAAAATATTGTTTTTATTATTCATCATGGCTGCAAGAGACGAGTGCCATTCAGACACCTCCTCATCTTCTTGCACCCATGAAACACCACCCAGGAAGAAGCGGGCCAGCAACATGGCATTTGACGAGATGCTGGAGCTGGTCCGCATCTTTGATCTTAAAGACTACGACTGCCGTAAGGGCCCTTACGGCAGGAAGAATAATGCTAGAAAGGATCGTATCCTTGATAAGCTTTGAACCACCATCCTGGAGCTGTTTGGGAAGGACCGGATGAAGGACCAGCTCCGAAAACGCTGGTCCGACCTCAAGGTACGCGAGGAAGAGCAGCTGAGGCACATCCGTCGCGTCATAGCCAAACGTAAGTGTCATGTTATATTGTAAAGCGCTGCGCAAACTGTTGGCGCTATATAAATCCTGTATAATAATAATAATGTGCTTGCATGTGCTAATGTGCACAGAAATACGTTGATTTATCTAGTCCTTTTTTCATGCAATGTGATTGTGTATAGCTTTGCGTTTTCACGACTCGTCATACATGCATTTTTGCATAGCTCTTCCTTTTTGTGATTTTACGTATTCTTGAAAATTGTGACATTTGATGTATGTAGATGAAGTTACAATGCTGGATTTCTTTTGGCACTGTGTGTACTGTAGTGTGCTGGGGGGGGGGTTGTTGTGATTGAGTGATGCATACGAGATGACCCGCAGCTTGCCCAATATTGGCTCCCACCTGCGCATCAACAAAAATCTCTGCGTCTCTGCTAAGTGGTAGGATAGGACATGTAGTTCTTCTGAAAGTGCATCCAAACAGAGCCGCGTTCAATACGTCCTCAGCAGCTGCTGAATTGTTGCAGCGCAGCAATTCAGTTTGCTGCAGCAGTGTCATTATTGAACGCTTTAGATGCAAATTTCAAAACAAAATGGCGGGTTTCTGTTGTTTCTGCAATATCCAGTTTTATTAGCAGAAACTGAAAGTGAAACTGAGGCTGAGGCATCTATAAAATAACTAAAAGCAGTCGCACAATGCACAATATATAATTGAAGCGGTAATATATGTCTATGTGCAGGGGAAATAAATATTTTGTGACTTTAGAACTATGAGATGGGAGTAGTGGTGGGTCAAGCTGGTAGTGGGGTAGTGGAGGGGTGTCGCAATACTTTTGGCAATATATTGTATAGATATACCATTTTTTCCAGTCTGCATTATTTACGTGTTATTTTTTGGATTTGGCAGAAGACAGGAAGAAGGCAGCATCTGCCCCGGCGGGCGCCACCAGTGCCCCAGTGGAGGAGGAGGAGGAGCCACGGGCGACCACCAGCGCTGGTATATACTGTTTTATTTTGCAACGACTTTTGGTCAAAAACAGAAACATTTTTTGTTTACTGTATTTTAATTTAATTTTTTTATGTATAGCACAAGAGGAAGAGGAGGAGGAGCAGGAGGAGGGCGATGGAGAGAGGGAGCCGGAGCCGCAGCAGGAGGCCGCGAGTCCAGGTTTTTTTTTTTACTGTTGTATTTTGCATCGACTTTTGTTCAAAAATAAATCAGTTTTGTTGTTTACTGTATTTTTTATTTCTTTAATTTCTTAGATATAGCACCGGATGAGATGGTGACGGTGGTGGTGGAGGAGGAGGAGACGGAGGAGGAGTCAGAGCCTCAGGAGGCCGCCAGCACTGGTATATACTACTGTTATATTTTTTCAAGACTTTCAGTCAAAAATAGAAACCTGCTTTACTTACTGTATTTTCCTTCTTTCATTTATTGGATATATAGAAGGAGAAGCCAGACCGGACACGTCCTCCAGTGTCAGGATGATAAATCGGGAGGCGATCGGCGAGCTACACCTGGCTGTAACCACCATCGATTCCATCCAGGAACTGCTCCAGGAATTGCGGGAGCATATAAGCAATGCCGCTGACATCCTGGAGCGGCAGTGAGACCAGCCTCCTCCCGAAATGTAACCGGAATCTGCAGGTTCACTCAAGACGAGGCCGGACCGGACACGAGCAAGGATTGTCTGAACACGAGTCTCTTCAGGAAAGGCAAACTTTATTGTGATATCACAACAGATGCTCAAACAGGATTCAATCGCAAAGAATGAGCAGCGATTTTCACAGTGACATGAGATTTTATACCTCAAAATACATGATTAGGTACATCCCAATTAGCCCACCTCCCGGTTACGCTATCCCACCCCAGACAGGTGCCGGCAGGTGCCATCGCGAGGTGCAGATTGTGCCCCGCTGTCAGGAACCTGGACGCCAGCGCCGCAGGAAACCTAGAAGCAAGCCAGTTTCCTGTAATGAGACTGGTAATCCTTCTACTAAACCAGGCTGATCCAGCAGCCAGGTGCTGGCTAATGCATCCTGATTCCCCCTCTACAAAAAGGAACCACTCCCAAGGCACTATGCTTCTGCATTGCTATAGTGAACCCCACACTAGTAGGAAGCTGCCTCTAAATTCCTTATTCCTGTTGTATCCTGCCAGAGACCATCTGTTCCTGAGACCCTCTGCTCCACGTGCTACAGACCTCTGCTCCTGAGACCCTTGCTCCACGTGCTACAGACCCTCTGCTCCTGAGACCCTTGCTCCACGTGCTACAGACCCTCTGCTCCTGAGACCCTTGCTCCACCTGCTACAGACCCTCTACTCCACCTGCTAAGGACCCTCTGCTCCTGAAACCCTCTACCTGGTAAAGACCCTCTGCTCCAATTACAGACCATCTGTTCCTGAGACCCTCTGCTCCACCTACTACAGAACATCTTTTCCTGAGACCCTCTGCTCCCGTGCTACAGACCCTCTGCTCCTGAGACCCTTGCTCTACGTGCTACAGACCCTCTACTCCTGAAACCCTCTACCTGATAAAGACCCTCTGCTCCTGAAAATCTTGCTCCACCTGCTACAGAACCTCTGCTCCTGAGACCCTCTGCTCCACCTGTTACGGACCCTCTGCTCATGAGACCCTCTGCTCCACCTGCTACAGACCTTCTGCTTCAAGACCTCTTCCTGCCAAAGATTCATTTCTCCAGGACCCCCTGCTCCAAGAGACCATTGCCTTCCAAGGACCCTCTGCCTGCAAAGACTCTGCTTCTATATATCTTCGCTTTTTGTCGTAGTTTAGTTTAGTATTATTCTCTTGTCTTGCCTTCAGTTAAAGTTATTACTGTTTATTGTTTATTCAGTGTGCTCCCTTCCCCTCAGTATTACCAATCCCTTCTATATGTATCTATTGCCTTTTATGTTCTATGACTTCCTAATAAACCCTCTTTTTGTTTATAGAGAAGCAAGCACCCACTCAAAACAGGGTGGGGCGTGGAGTGGCAAGTGATTACTATAAATGTCTTTAAGCATTTAAGTATACTCTAACGTGTGCATACTTTTCTGAGGGGATCCTTAGGCATCTCTTGCTGATTATTCTTTTAAGGCGGTGGTTCTCAGTTTTTGACATACAATTGTTGTCACAGAGACCTCACCCTGCATTAAATGCTTTTTGTGATTGGTCATTGACCTTGAGTTATGGTGTCTAATCTATGACCTTTTTAGTGTATTTTTTATACATTTTGTGGTTGTGTACGTTTTTTCTTAGAAGTCCAATAAAGGTTTAGAATTGTAATCATTTGTTCCCACCTTCCTTTTGGGTTCTTTGGAATCCAATTCTTCCCTCTTTTGTTTATACATATACAATGCTCAGCAAATATCATCATTGCACATTGGGCTCAATTCTACCACCCCGGAACCAGCTCCTTACACCCGCTGCCAACGTGCGGTGCGTGCAGGCCGCGGGGAGGGGACGATGTGGCCCCATTGAAGACAGTGGGGTGTACTTGTACACCCTGCATCTTCAAAGCCTTCCAGAACGGCATAGTACAGCCTGGCGCGTTAAGAGATTAAACATGATGAGCACAATAAGGTAAAAGGGAGCTCAGCACACAGATGAAAGGGCTCAATAGTGAAAGCAGGGGCGTACCTAGGGGCGGCCCGCACCGGGTGGCACCACCCCCTTGGGCGACACAAACATAATTTTTTTTGCAAAGTATTTTACCAGGAAGGATACGTTGAGATTTCACTAATTTTCAAGTATGTCTTGGGTAGGCAACGCCCAGGCTTTCACTTTCCAGGCGGCAACAACAAACCTCACCACTAAATGGGTTACTCACAGAGCACTGAAATGATGCCAACATTTTGGTGTTCTGTTGTTCCCTGCACTTCGGGGAATAAAATTTCCCCACCCTGCAGTGAATGTACCATTTACCGCAGGGTCCCCAAAGTGCAGGGAGTCGGCCGGTGAATGCTGCTGCCGCAAACCCGTGGCCTGCTGTTTTCAAAAAAACTACTGAACTAAAACGTCTGAAATTCACATACAAGAAAGATAATAAAAAGTTCTGTTACAGAAAAAAGAAAAAACGCTATTAAAAAAAAAGGGGGGGAAATTTTGTCGAAAAAAAATCAGAAAAATGACTAAAGGGTACTGAACAAAATCAATAAATAAAGACTTTTTACTGCAGATTAAAATAATAAATGGTTTATTAGATATTGCATGAAAACAGGAATATTTTTAACATTGAAACCTATGGGGTTCGCCTGAATAAACCTGCTGATTGAAACCACCAAACATCAGGGCATTTCACTGCCATTTCTCTGCTGTTTGGTGTTCTCTGAATAGATTAACCATTACTTCTCTATGGGGATTTGCACTGCTTTCAAACAGCACCGTACTTGCTGGCAGTTCGCCAAACTTGTGTGTGAGCATATCACAGAGCAGTGGTGTCCTGCATAGAGGGGGCCAGGCTGCATTCACTGCATCACCAGTGAATAGGCAGCCCAGGGTAAACAGGGACAGGGAAGAGGGAGTCTTAAAAAACTGGAAAAGTAAAGAAAAAATACCATAGCAGCATTTATACCTGCAAAACACACCCATTCTCTGCTCAGAAACTCCAATCCACAAAATCAACCACCCAGCACACACACAACTCCAATCCACAAAACTAGCCACACAGCACATACACACAACTCCCATCACACAAAACCAGCCACCCACACACACAACTCCCATCACACAAAACCAGCCACCCATACAACTCCATCACAGAAAACCAACCCACAACCCCCATCCCACACCAGCCACCAACACACAACTCCTATCACATAAAACAAGCCACCCCACACACACACAACTCCCATCAACAAAACAAGCCACATGTGTACTTTTGTTCATAGCATGAGGATTGATATGTTGTGAGTTTGCAAAATCACTTAAAAATAACAATCCTTCAAAAAATCTACGCTCCCCTCTTATTGCACCTCCCAGAGGACACGTGATCCACCATCGGCAGATTCATAATATATCATTATTATATGTATACATCATGTCCTGCCAGAATGCTATAACTAAAAATATTTTTGAAAACATTAAAAAAGTGCGAGCAATTTATTTATTTATTTATTTTACATTTTAAAGTTGGGGGGGTGCCAAATATAGGATCCGCCCCGGGTGCCAAATGTTCTAGGTACGCCCCTGAGTGAAAGGGTTAAAGATGATGGAATTTATACCACAGGATTACACTATTTGTCCTTGGTAACATGTTTGTAGCATCCTGCTATGTTCTTTTTATTAATTATTGATGTCGATGTCCCGGGGACAGAGTATCTTCTGGACTCACTGAGGACACTAATGAAAGATTGGTTGAGTGGGACTCTTTATTCTATTTACATAATTATTTCCCTTCTACACAGGGAGGGGGATATCTGGGAGGGAGGGGCAATGGGGGCAATTGCCCCCGAGAAAATATTACTGGCTGCCGACTGCTTTGCTCCCTACAAGCGGCCGCCTTCATGCAGCTTGGCCGCTCGCCGGGGATCCACAAGCCATGATCTAGAGGAGTTCACGTGAACTCCGGGATCTTGCGAGAACACGGCTGCGCTGGTCAGGTGGTTCCCAGGCGAGCGGCCAAGCTGCATGCCGGCGGCCACTCGTAGGGAGCAAAGCAGTCGGTGGCCGTCAGGTACTCGGAGCGGAGAGGCCTGGCAGAGGAGGTGAGAGCTGGGGGCAATATATCCATGTGAAATGTCTGGGGGGGCAATACTGAGGGCAATATATCCATGTGAACTGAGGGCACTACTGGGGCAATATATCCATGTGAACTGAGGGCAATACTGGGGGCAATATATCCATGTGAACTGTCTGGGGAAATACTGAGGGCAATATATCCATGTGAACTGAGGGCAATACTGAGGGCAATATATCCTTGTGAACTGAGGGCAGTACTGGGGGCAATATATCCATGTGAACTGGGGGCAATATATCCATGTGAACTGGGCGCAATATATCCACGTGGACTGGGGCAATATATCCATGTGAGCTGGGGCAATACTGGGGGCAATATATCCATGTGAACTGAGGGCAATACTGGGGGCAATATATCCATGTGAACTGTCTGGGGGCAATACTGAGGGCAATATATCCATGTGAACTGAGGGCAATACTAAGGGCAATATATCCTTGTGAACTGAGGGAAATACTGGGGGCAATATATCCATGTGAGCGGGGGCAGTACTGGGGGCAATATATCCATTGGGCTGGGGCAATACTGGGGGCAATATATCAATGTGAGCTGGGGCAATACTGGGGGCAATATATCCATGTGAACTGGGGGCAATATATCCATGTGAGCTGGGGCAATATATCCATGTTTGAGCTGGGGCAATATATTACATGTGAGCTGGGGGTGTACCATGGGCCCATGGTACAGAAAGGGTTCGCAGGGCTGCGCAGGTGGGGTGCCACGTGTGTCCTGCCAGCATGGAAAGGGTGCACTGAGCAGCCTACACCTGGGTTACCCTACACTGCATAGCTTCAAGGGGTATGTGCTGGGAGGGTGGTACCCTGGGCCCCTTGTATGGAAAGGGTTTGCAGGGCTCATGAGCCACATGAGGACAGACCCTGTCCAATGTTCTGGGGAGAGTGAGTGTAACGAGCACAGCTTGCAATTAGGCGCATCTCTGCCTGTCACTGCGAACCCAACACCAGCTCTTAGCCAAAACTAGTAGAATGCCCCCCCCCTGAAACCTGTGTCTGGATGCGCCCCTGCTTCTACACACACATGAATAATGAGTGACAGGAAATCTCCAGCTCCCACTACATTTGTGTAACTGTATAGATTGGCTCTGCTCATACAGGTCATTGGCTCTGCTGCTATTCCAAGCTATTCTATAGAGAATAAATAGACTTTACCATTAGAAATTCAAAAGGGGATTATACTGCCCCCTGGAGGAGGTTAAAAGAATGAATGATTGAGTGAAAGAGTCACTACCTCCAAACAATTAAATGTTGTTATTGTTTTTATTTTATATTGCTGATATCTTACATGTACTTTATCTTTATTTTTCTCTGGTATGTTTAGTTAAGAAATTATTTTATTCAATATGAGTCTCTGGGTGCCTCCATTGTGTGATCTTTTGTGGAGTAAACATCCCCCCCACACACACACACGCACACACACTCAGTATCTATACATCACTTGCTCCTTACTTACAGAGTTATTCACAAAATCTATTCAGAGTAC
The DNA here is from genome assembly GCA_009667805.1 of Leptobrachium leishanense. Lineage (NCBI taxonomy): Eukaryota > Metazoa > Chordata > Amphibia > Anura > Megophryidae > Leptobrachium > Leptobrachium leishanense. Next base: position 78,136,662 of record CM019063.1, read on the forward strand.
AAAGAGCAGCAGTGAAATGTCAGAGAAATGTCCTGATTGTTTGGTAGTTTCATTCGACAGGTTTAATGAGGTGAATCTCATAAGTTTCAATGTTAAAAATATTCCCGTTTTTATTCAATATCTAATAAACCATTTATTCTTTTAATTTGCAGCAAAAAGTCACTTTATTTATTGATTTTCAGGATTTTTTTCCCCAAATTTTTTTCCCCGATTTTGTTTTTTAAATAGCGTTTTTTTTTTCTGTAACAGACCTTTTTATTATTATTCATAGGACCTTATATGTTAATTCCAGATTTTTTTTTACCCTGTTTGTCGGCCTTTTCTGGCGGCTGGTCGGTGCTGCGTTCGGCGGATCGTCTGCTTTCTCTGGACGCGTTCGGCAGGTTTGCGGCGGATCGCCGGGTACGTTTTGTGGGTTTTTTGCGACGTTTTGGATCGTATCAGCAGGGTTTTCACAGATTTTTCGGTGGATTTTCGGATTCGTTTCCCTGCATTTCGGGAACCTGCGGTGAATGCTGAATTCACTGCAGTGTCGGGGAATTTGATTCCCAGAAGTGCAGGGAACGAGAGAGCACTGAAATGTCGGTGACATTTTGGTGCTCTCTGAATAACCCCTTATGTGGCAATGGCCATAGAATGGAGTCTATGGGTCAGTCACCTGATCACAACATTGTCTTGTGTGGGATGTATTCAAAGCAGATCACCAGGGGTTAGATTACAAGTCTTTTACGATCCCAGTTTTATCTCCTTCAACTGCCAGCTATTACCTGGAGTAACTTTAGAGAGAAATAGACCTCCTGCTGTCTTATCTAAACATTCCCTGCTCCACCTCATTAAATCTTAAATACTGTAGATCAGATAAACCACAGAAGTTAGTTTCTGTATTTTTCCTTTTTACATGCAATTACTTGAAACAAAGAAAAAAAACAGCAGCATGTGTTTTATAAAGTGGTTTTATCTGTAATGCACAAGTAATCTAGTTACAATTTATGGAAGTGTCTCTTTAAACAATGGGTGAGTTTTACTATGGATCAATATGGACATGATGGGAGTCCTTTTTTTGCGAGGAGAAAGTCAAAACACAAAGTGATACATGTAGTAACAGACGAGCAAATCGCATAGAGATAGCTGCCAGAAAAAATGCTGGCAATGGTGGCTGCATTAGGCTAAGGTCACATGAGCGCATTGATTGCGCTCAGTACGTCCGTTGAAATGGATGCACTTAAGGGTAGTAGTCAATGTAATAGAGCAGCAGGAAATGCTAGCAGAATGCTTGGTTGTGTAGGGAGAGGTATTAGCAGTAGGAAAAGGGAAGTGCTCATGCCACTGTACAGAGCACTGGTGAGACCTCACTTGGAGTACTGTGTGCAGTACTGGAGACCGTATCTCCAGAAGGATATAGACATCTTAGAGAGAGTTCAGAGAAGGGCTACTAAAATGGTGTACGGCTTGAAGGAGAAAAGTTACCAGGAAAGGCTTAATGATCTTAACATGTACAGCTTGGAAAAAAGACGAGACAGAGGAGATATGATAGAAACATTTAAATACGTAAAGGGAATTCACAAGGTAGAGGAAGGGAGTATATTTAAAAGGAAGCAAAGTAGCAAAACAAGAGGACATAGTCTTAGATTAGAGGGGCAAAGGTTTAAAAGTAACATCAGGAAGCATTATTTTACTGAGAGGGTGGTGGATACATGGAACAGTCTTCCAGTAGAAGTGGTAGAGGCCAAAACAGTAATTGAATTTAAGCAAGCATGGGATAGGCATAAGGCTATCCTAAACAAAAGATAAATCCAGGTAAAGTATCCATGTAATTGGGCAGACTAGATGGGCCGAAAGGTTCTTATCTGCCGACATTTTTCTATGTTTCTATGTTTCTATAACGGATGAGATTGTGGTTAACATACAGGGCTATTCAGAGAGAGGTGAAAACCTTGAGAATGACTGGAGAATTGAAAATTCTAGGTCAAAATAGCCAAACCAGAAAAATTCTTCATATAAATTTTTTTTTATGTATTATTATTATTATACTTTATTTATTATATATATATATATACTTATTTAAGTTGTGGTGGAGGGCAAAAAATGCAATTAAAAGCCTCTACACTGCAAATAATAAAGTTTATTATTGCAGAGGCCATTTACACATCCCAACAATTCAAAGAACTGCATCGGGGGAGGGGGGCTGGCTGCGAAAGGGAACAGACGTGCTCTGAAAGAGCTCCGCTCTGATAGCTTGATCCAGACGGCTTTTATCCGAGTCTCCTCAGATATTCCCCTTTTCTCAAGTCCCTGAATGGCTGGCCATAGGGTGGTGTGCTCCGGAGGCCATTTCCCCCCCCCCTCCGGAGTCCAAGCGAGTTTATTGCCGCTGACCCCCGGCAGGAGAACCTAGCTGTTGGCCATCTTGGGGCCTACCTCGACTCCCACGCGGCTGGTCCCTGGTTCCTCATACTGCCCCCGGTGGTGTCCTTCTGCCCGAGCTGCTGATAGCGGCGTGCTGTGAGGATGGAGGGCCCCCATCTTCTGGCTGCGGCTGTAGTTCCCACGGCGGTGACGGCGGATGACCACTCGGAGTGGAGGCGAGCGGTTCACCTTCCCCCCAGCAGAGGCCTGGAGGCCGTCCTGACAGACCTCGAGGAGTACTTGGAGCTGATGACTGGGGCTGAGGGGGATCCGCTCTCGAAGGGTGACTGGCGTCGGCTGATGGCCGTGATGAGAGGTAGCGGTTCTGGCGGAGAGCAAACCGAGTTAAATCTCACCTGCCGGTTGCGGGGGAGGTTCACCTGTCCTGGGTGCTGGGGAGCTGAGTTGCGACACGCCTGGAGGTTCGGACCCTGAGCTGTGCCTGGACCCCCGGATTCCGGAACAAGCCCCCGAGTTGGGCCGTGGGACTACACGGGCTGTCTGCAGGAGCGCCGCTGATCTTTCCACGGGGTTCACGCTGGAGGTGCCACTGGTGAATGATGGACTGCATGCTGAAAGGGGGCAGCATCGGTCTCGGTTATGGAATGCGGCAATCGGGATTCCCAGATGGCTGTTTACCCGCTGTGTCCCCTACGAGAGGTATGAGCCAGAGGGCAGCCTCCACCTCGATATCTGGCTGGATACAGGATACTATTTTTGTCCCCGGCGCACCATGGGCCTTTGCGCCTCCTCCCTGGAGAGTTTGGGTCTCTTTACGAGCACTTCCCTTCCGAGATGCCGGCTGATGATGCTAGAGAATACTTTTATTTTTATTTTTCCATATGAGATGTTTTCCTATTGCTTGCTCTGAGGTCTCTTAGCCTAGTCCAGCCGCTTTTGATGCCTTTTTTTCAGATGTTCCCCGGCTGGGCTTGACTTCTTTGACACTCCGAGACACTCTTTGCTAACTCTTTTTTCCTTACAACTGTATAAGATGTCTTTAGCTGATTGTATTACTATCTACTTGAAATGTCATTTTGCTGTCTAGTTAAGGTTTTTCCTTTTTATTTTCTATTTTTCTTCTTCTGATAAGAATTGGGAGGTCCCTGCCCTGGGACCATCTAAGCAGAGATTTTATGCTTTATTTTTTGGTCGTACGAGGCCATTTTAGCTCTTGATTTTGAGGAGACCCCCCCCCCCAATCGGGGATGATTTCGCTGACGCTCATTTAATGTCTTATTTTTTTCACCCATGCGGATGTGCTATGTTATAACAGTATCACTTCGATGTCTAATTATTAACCTTGATGACCTTGTGATTTTCCTGACGTATTTTTATTTTCGCTTATAGCTGACTTTTTTTGTTTTGATTATGTTTCCTATATGAGTGTGATGTTTGGTCCTGCGAGGCCAACCTTGCTGGTCGGTTTGTGACCATTTGTTTGAAAAATAAAAATCTTAAATACAAATAAAAAAAGTGTAAACACACTTGATTGATATAGCTTCAGCCAAACACTAAAAAAAAAAAAAAAACTGCATCACAGAGCTCACGTGTTACATTCCCCATATGCAGCACAGAACTCTGGGTAAGACCTGCAAATGAAGTCTGCAATTTCCCATTTTTTGCATCCTGGGTCTGCTTTCACACAGAACCCTTCAATCTATGCCATACTGGATAGCTTATTTAGCAGAGATCAGGTTTATGCAACTGGTCAAAGCCTCTCCTGGACAGCGCTGTTTCGAGTTTATTGGACCCTCTCCAGGAGCTAGGCATGACCAGTTGCAGTTTGATGTTTGGCCAAATCTATTGAATTCACCTGTTTGAACCACCGAAAATCAGGTAATTTCCCTGAAATCTCGGTGCAAGTCGGCGTTCTGTGAATAGCCAAATTGTGGCGAAATGCACCATATTTCTCTTGTAATTGGCATACTCACTGGTTTGTGAATACACGAATTCCCCCAAAATTGCACCTACAGTGAAAGTCACCATTCGGTGGCAATTTCAGAGGTTACAGGGTTATTAAGAGACAGGTGAAAACCAGGAGAATGACGGAGAAGTGAAAATTCTAGGTCAACATAGCCAAACCAGAAAAATTCTCCCATTTATCTCACTTTCCAAATCAGCTATTTGGTCTGGATTGTTCTCTTCTCATGGTTTTCACCTCTCTCTGAATAACCCCCTTAGTGAATAACATCCTTTGCTAACACTGTATGCCCATTTTTTAAGTTTATACTGCCACCTGGTGGACTGTGTAATTATCTGATTCGTTACGGTTATGAAATACTGCTCGACATGTTCAATTGTCCCCTAAATATAATCAACCTCGTGCCAAACTGAATCTCCTTTTTTTTTCTTGCTCTGCAGCAAAGAAAATTAGTTTGCTTCCAATACGTACAGATGGTGCATCGTTCCACCCATTGTACAGCGCTGCAGAACATTTTAGCACTTTTAAATAATTGTAAGTGCATCAATATTTAAAAGTTCTCTCTCAAAAGTTTTGCCAAACATGCCCCCCCCCCACACACACACACACACACTGGAAGAAGGAGCAGAACATTTGCTCAGCGGTGACTCGGCCTGCTTTGAGGAGCTATGATTAACTCCTTACAGGCTGAAAATAAATAAATGGTTTCAACTCCTACAGTGCTAATTTCACCCGACTGTATTTATTAAGGTTTAAATAAAAAAAAACAGCACCTAGAATTCGCCTAAACGAGGGATGGCAAAAAAACACGAAAAATCACTCAACCCATCCCTGTGTTTTTTCATCGACATGCATAACTATAGATATTATAGTTTCACAAAGTTGCCATTCATCCCTTCTTGACTTTTTCCAGCCATGCTCGTTCCAGACCAGATTTTCGCCACAGCCATGTCCCTTATCCAGGCCCCTGAAGTCCAGCCTGGGTATTCCATGAAGCATGGAGCCTTAGGTGCAACTATTCCACCTGATTAAGCCTTCATAAAAGTAAGCTACGCCCCTAAATTCATGCTTCAACATTGAAGTCCCTTAGTGTGTGTGGACCTGCTTATCTGATACCAGCGATCAGGACTCACGGTGTGCTACATGTATCCAGTGTTTCCGTCTTGTTTTGTTATTCACCGTATCCATGTCTTGAAACCCACCGTGACCTTGCCCTGCTGTGCCTGGATATACCACCGTTTACCTCCCCTGCTTCCCACCTGTGTGTTCCTGTTCTGCCGTATTGGATTTACCGTGTATCGATCTCTTGCTTATAGACTAGACCAGACCGCAAAATTTCCACTCGCCTGCTCGCATATGGCGAGTGGAAATTAGCTGAGGGCGAGTGGGGTGGAATGACCCGTCGAGCCCGCGAGTTGCTCAGACCTGGATTAGTGGTCCGCCGCCTCCTTGCTTCTCAGCTCCGGTATTGGACTCTTGGAGTCCGAATCCGGAGCTGACCGATCGTGGCTGCCCCTCCCGCGCGGCTTGTGAGGATTGCGAGGGTCACCTGCCCACCCACGTGATGCATCGCACACACTGCTGCGAGTCGACGACGCATCCCGTGGGTGGGTCAGGTGATGCGTGGGAGGGGCGGCACAAACCCAGCCTCCGTGCTGCAGCACCTCTGACTTGGTAGGTGACTGCTGAAGGGATGGGTAGGGGGTTAAAGGAGAGGAAGATGAAGGAAGAGGGGGAAAAGAAAGCGAGGGGTGAAAGAATGAGAAAGGGGGAAAAGGGGTAAAAACAATGATAGGGATGAGAATGAAGGGGAAAAAGAAAGGTGAAAAGAATGAGGGGAAAAAATAGAATGAGGGGGGAAAGAAAGGGGTAAAAAGAATAAGAGAGGGGGTGAAAAAAAAGGCAGTGGAGCTCTGATATGCTCCTACACACTGCACATTATTGTGAGCTATGGCTGTGATGCTCTGATACACTTATACACACTGCACCTTGCTGCATCAGCGCACCACAGCAATAAAACTCACAGTAATGTGCCGTGTGTATGAATGTGAGTTTTATTACTGTGGAGCTCTGTGATACAGTAATGTGCCGTGTGTATGAGCGTATCACAGAGCTCCACAGTAATAAAACTCACGTTCATACACACTGCACATTGCTGTGAGATTTCGATTGCTGTGGAGCTCTGTGATACAGTAATGTGCGCTGTGCATGAGCGTATCACAGAGCTACATAGCAATAAAACTCACAGTAATGTGCAGTGTGTATCAGCGAATCACAGAGCTTCCTAGCAATAAAACTCACATTAATGTGCAGTGTGTATGACCGTGAGTTTTATTGCTGTTGAGCTCTGCAATACTCTCATACACGCCACACATTATTTTTCTTTGTTTAAACTGCTTTATGTTAATTATAATTAAATAATAATTTAAGAGAGTGTGTTTAGGGGCAGATTTAAAGGTAAGGGTTGGGTTAGGTGGGGCAACTGGTGGCGAGTAACTCTTAAGGCCTGGCTAGTAGCTCAGGACCTGAAATTTTGAGCCCTGGACTAGACCACTCTCTGCCAGCCGCCTACCATGACCAATTTGCCATGGACTATTGACCACGTTCTATGCCAACTTTTAGCCAAGTCTCTGCTACTCCGGCCACCCGTCTTGCCTTTGTTCAGCCTCACCTGTGTCATGTATATGTAAGTCCCCTTATGTCTTGTTTCTCTCTGTCTTTAGTTTTACCAGGTTCTGTTGTTTTGTTACCGTTTTACGCTATAGCCCACTATCCTTAGTTTAACTCCATAGCCCACTAACCTTAGTTTTCCTATTAGTTCCCTGTCAGCCCTCTTCCCATCACGCCCTTGGTTGTGTCTAGCATCCCCTTTTGTCTCTATTCTGTGTTCCAGAGTAGGGATGAGCTGTTCGGTTCGATCAGTTCGGAGTTCGATTCGAACATCGGCAGTTCGAAAGTTTGCGAACTTCGAACTTTTTGGCGTGTTTGGTTCGAGTTCGAAAAAAAAATAATTTGAAAAAGTATAAAAAATGCTTAAAAAATACTAAAAAATTTAGAAATTAAGAGACTCTTTACTGCAGAATACTATAAGCAACGGTTTATTAGATATTGAATTAAAAACTAATGTCTAGGTGCAAAGATTCTCACCTCTAAATGACCTGTGTTCTCAAACGGCGTAAACGACAGGTGTTTAATTAGTGTTTGGAAATAACATGTGCTTCTAATTAGTTTGGTCTCATGAATTTGATATGTTGTATGCAGACTGGAAGTGCTAGGTGTCGTGTGTGGGTCTGTGATTGCGATGTTTCCATACATCCTACAAATCCGCCACTTCACGGGCAGGTTATGGGGATCTCCTAGGCACGATAATTGAAGGAATTTTTTGTTTTTATTTTTAACCCTTATTTTATGGAAAACTCACTGTTCCTTTAACCCTTTCACTGCTGAGGCATTTCACCGCTGTGTGCTGAGCGCACCCCAAAATTAGAAATGGGGACTTATTACATTTTTTGGGGGGAATTATGTGATTTTTAGCAAACGCACACTATAGAAAAAATCATTAGTGCAGTATCATTGTTCACATTATAATTGAAATGAGAACAATATTGCTGCATTAATAAAAATAACACACAAAAAAAAACATGTTTTTTTCTTTTTTTACTTTATACCTGGTGATGTTGGGTATCATTCGAGAGGCCATGCTCAGGCCTTTCGATTGACACCCTCCATGACCCCCTAGCTGCCACGGTTCTGGAGATAGGGGGTTCATTTGAACCCCGATATCTCCACCAGGGGATTCCGGGCAGCTAGGGGTTCCCCGGCTATCTGACGTCATCACGCTATGTGTCAGGCAGTGAGGGGGGACCCGGGGGTGGAACCGCCATCCAAGATGGCGGCCCCCACCGGAGCTAGGCCGCACTTCGGCGCCGCAAGGTGCCGAAGTGCGACCTGGTGCCTAAGGGGTTAAAGCCAGGCACCGCTTAAAAGGGGAGACTCTTTTAAGAGTGGCACGATGACATCATTTACGTCGGGAGGAGCTTGACTTCAACGTCTGAGGACGCTGAAGTCAGAACGCTGCGGGACCCCAGAGAGAGAGGTGAGTATCTCTGCCGGGGGTCCCGCAAAGCTGATGACGTGTGGGACACGTCCTCCTCAGCATACAGCGGGAGTAACTGAGGACGTGTCCCACACGTTATCAGCAGTGAAGGGGTTAAAAATGTCTTGGGGGACAGTGTTTCCTGTCCCCCAGGGCACTACCCGGACCCGGACATTGTTTTTAAATGTTTCTATACATCCTAGAAATCCGCCACTTCACGGGCAGGTTATGGGGACCTCCTAGGCACGATATTTGAAGGAATTTTTCATTTTTATTTTTAACCCTTATTTCATGGAAAACTCACTGTCCCTTTAAAAACTTTTTTAAATAACTTTTTGTCCTTGTTTCCTGTCCCCCAGGGCACTACCCGGACCCCCATACACCTTTTATGGCAAATATGTAGCATATATGCCCTCTTGGAGGGCACTCTAAAAATCGACCTTTTGAGTCCCATTGACTTGTATTGAGTTCGTGTTCGAGTTCGATCTTTTGAAAAGTTCGAATGCGAACCAAACTCGGGGGTTTGGCTCATCCCTATTCCAGAGCACCCTGTGTCTAGCTCCCTTTCTTGTCTTGCTCTCTGTCCCTTGTCTTGCTCTGTGTCTAGCCCTTTTCCTGTCTTGCCAAGCCACCTCCCTTACTCCGTTCTGTGTTCAGTATAGTTTTTGCATTTTCCCTGTGTGTTTCCCATTAAACTTTATTTTGTGCCCTGGAACCTGTCTGGCCTGTCATCTGACTTGCCGCATATCAGACTCAAACCCTCAAAAAAACTGCCTAAAAAATAAATAAACAGTTGAATAAATATTTAATAAAAACGAGGATTTTTTTTTACATTGAAACCTATAGGATTCGCCTAATTAAACCTGTAGAATCGAATGTGGGGACATTTTTTTTTGGACATATTCAAGTTTATTCAGAATAAAGCACATTACAGAAATGCAATGAAAACATTGAGCATCACGTTACCAGGCATATGACAAATAACAAACCAACAACAAAAGAGGGTCAAATTAGCCCAGTGCAAAAGTAATGATACATATGAAAGTTATAACTTTAAGGGAGGGGGGTGAGACAATAATACAGGGAAAGAGAGCCATGAGGACTCCGGGTGTAAACACAAAACGAAGTACCCAAGGCCGGTAACACAATTCAAGAGGTGTAAAAGGTTCATGAGATCCTGCGTATATCTGATAACCAGTAATACCATTTTGCAGAATAATCCGTGTAGCGATCTCGAGCACGGAAAGTGAGTTCATCCACCCCACGAATGAACTCCATTTCATCAAACCATACTGAAAGTGGGGGGGAGATATCCTGTTTCCAAAATCTGGGGATCGTGAGCCGTGCAGTATGTAACAGACAGGGAATGATAGATTTTTTATAGCCTGAGATGCTGTAAGACGTGTGGTGTAACAGATAAAATTCCGGCGTGAATGGAGGAGAGGGCTCTACCAGCTTACACATGTATTCATGTATACCTTCCCAGAATGTCTGGACTTTTGGACACGACCACCAGATGTGTGTAGATGATCCGCATGTGGCGCACTACATCTCCAGCACAGATCTCCGCCCCCCCAGCGAAGTGACTCAATCTGTCCGGTGTGCGGTACCTTCTATACAATATTTTATAATTGACTTCCTGTATCCTAGTGGAAGGGGTGCAGCAGTGGGCAAGGGTGTAGATCTTAGACCAGTCCTCATCCTTTAAAGTTATGCGAAAGGAGGCTTCCCATTTGTCACAGAACTGAGTCGGAGTTGTAGAAAGTGATTGGAGGAGGCCGTAGAAAAGTGATATACTGTGTGGGGGAGTTGTCCCTCGATGTGAGATGGATTCAAATATCGTGATTGGTCTGCAAAATTTATCTAGCGGTGCCAGCGAGCCCATGTAGGGGATAAGCCAATGGAGGTGGAATTTACCCAGAAATCCTAAAGGACGGCTATATGGTAGTCGATCTTACGCAACCTGAGCGCCAGCCGTTAAGAAATGACGCGGGAGCGGGGAGGGAGGGTCATCTGTAGGTGCCATAGGGATGATGTGCCTAGAGAACACCGGTAGATGTTGTAGCGGCATCAATGGGGAGGGGTAAGGAGCCACCGGTAGCTTAGTCTGCAGGGAGCGCCATAAGGAAAGTGTGGCCAATGTAGTTGGGAGCGCATTGTGTAGGGGACTTGCCAAATTCCGAGGCAGCCATGGCAAGGCAGCTAAGGTATCTCCCGCAAACCGTTTTTCAATTCCCACCCACAATTTAGGCGATGCGGTGTTGCCCCACTCCACCAGTCGTTGCATATGAGCCGCGCAGTAGTAATGCCAAATGTGCGGCATGGACATGCTGCCCATGGAGCGAGGTGTAGTCAACAGATTACGTTTAACTCGAGGTGCTTTACCATTCCACACGAATGCTCGGAACATGGAGTTTAGTCGTTTAAAGAAGAGGCGTGGCAAGCTAATAGGCAGTGTCTGAAACAGATACAATATCCTGGGTAGAACTGACATTTTTATAGTATTAATGCGACCAAACCACGATATATGCGGGAGAGCCCACCTGCGCAAATCAAGTTCAAGGGAGGCTAGAAGTGGTTGGAAATTTGCTCGGTAAAGGTCATTAGTGTCCGGGGTCAAAAACGTGCCAAGATATTTAAGTTGGCCCTGGCACCATTTAAAGGGGAACGAAGATTGCAGAGCTAGCGTCTCTCTAGGGGGAATGAGGACAGGCATGATCTCGGACTTATCCATATTCAATTTTAAATTACTCAGAGTTCCATAGTCGGCAAACATATGCAGCAAAGTAGGCAGGTTGACCTTAGGGGACCGCACAAAAAATAATAAATCATCAGCATATGCAGCTAGCCGATGTTCTGTATTACCCACCCTCAATCCAGCTATATCCGGGGCGTCCCTGACGGCTTGTAAAAAGGGTTCAAGAGATAACGCAAACAGGAGAGGCGAGAGGGGACAGCCCTGTCTGGTGCCATTTGAAATGGGGAATGAGTCAGACAGGACCCCATTAACATTAATGCGCGCTGAAGGGTGCATGTACAATGCCCGGATCCAGAGAATCATATTCTCCCCCAGTCCCATATGTGACAGAGTCCGGAATAGGAAATCCCAACGTACCCGTCAAAAGCTTTGTCACAGTCAGTGGACAGGAGCAGAAAAGGAGCAGTGGTTAGACGTGGTGAACCGTGTATTAGGTTCACTGCCCTGACAGTACTATCCTTCGCCTCCCTCCCAGGGATAAAGCCCGTCTGATCTGCATGTACCAATCCAGGGATGAACGGCTTAAGTCGGGTGGCCAGCACCTTGGCAAACAGCTTGACATCCTGGTTAAGCAGCAATATAGGTCTGTAATTACTGCATTGATCCAAGTCCTTTCCGGGTTTTGGGAGCAGGGTGACCGTGGCTGTAAGCGTGGCGGGATGGAGGCACCCGCCCTGCGTGAGGGAGTTGAATGCGGAAACCATTGCGGTATCAGTGTGTCTAGAAGTTTTTTGTAATACAAGAGCGACAAGCCATCAGGGCCTGGTGCCTTACCCGTAGGGGTGTCTTTGATGGCTATGCGAAGTTCCTCATCCATAATAGGGGCTTCTATAAGTTGCCTGTGTGCTATTGATAATTTACGTTTAACATGAGTTTGTAGATACGTCTCAATCTTATGCGTCAATGTGAGTGTAGGTGGTGTCGTCTTGTCTAGATTATATAGTGAATGAAAATGGGAACGGAATACCCCCAGCATGGAGGAAGGCAGAGAGTGTTTCCCCTTCGACCTGTCCGTGATTTTAGAAATTTAAGCCGAACTGCGTTTTTTGCGTAGAACTCTGGCCAGTAGCCTGCCACACCTGTTGCCGTGTTCGAAAAATAGATGTTTATAGTGTGTAAAGGACCTCTGAGCTTTAATATTTAGCAGTGAGTTTAATTCCGCTCTAAGGGCCGAGAGCCGCACATAGTCCTCCTCAGAGCTCGTGGCTTTATGAGATGCTTCCAATATGCGGATCTGGGCCGTCAAATCCTCCTGTCGTGCTGTGCGCTCCCTCTTAAGGCGAGCCCCTTGTTTAATGAGATATCCCCTAGCTGTGGCTTTATGTGCTTCCCACAGCAAGGGAGGGGTGACGTCCGGAACTGAGTTGTCTGTAAAGTACTGAGATACCGTTCCTTCCTTTAGGCCTGAGAGTACCATCTGGTCAGACAACAGAGTTTCGTTCAGCCGCCAATGGGACGCCTTAGGTCTGTACAAGCATGAGTTGAGTTCTACATCTACTGGGCAGTGGTCAGACCATGTCTGTGAGCCAACTGCGGCGTATCTAATAAGATGTGATTGTGCGAATGGGAGAAAGATGTGGTCAATGCGGGAGTATGATTTGTGTAGAGAGCTGTAGTGCGTATAGTCCCTGGTGGAGGGATGCAACGCCCTCCAGCAATCCGTCAGGGTGGAGTCCAGTAATGTTAGCCGTGTCGAGCGAATGACCGATAATGGAACACAGGTAGACCCACGTGAGGTATCAAGCTTAGGGTCCAGGGGAAGGTTGAAATCACCTCCCACCACCAGGGTGCCTTCTTGGAAATCCGTGACTACGGACATGATTGTCTTAAGGGCTATGTGTTGTCTGCGGTTGGGGAGATAAATAGAGACGAAGGTGTATAGCTGTTCTCCAATAGTGCCTTTGACCATGATATATCTGCCCTCATCATCTGCCCTGTGGGCCAACAATTGGAATGTTACATGCTTAGCAAACAGAACAGCCACCCCTCGAGATTTACCCTCCCTGTAATTGCTATAAAACTCCAGAGGGTATGAAGCACTCCGGAGTGCCGGTGCCTTGTCGCACAGAAAATGTGTTTCCTGAATAAGAGCCACCGAAACTTGAGCCTTAGCAAAATCCCGTAAAGCAATATGTCTCTTAGCAGGTATGTTCAATCCTCCAGCATTAATAGAGCGTATGAGCAATGGTCTGTGCTGGTATGCCATGATATCCAACCCTTATAAAGGAACCTGAGGTGGGTGTACCAAGGGGAGAAAGGGGTAGGGAAAGGAGAGGGGTGAATACAAAAAGAAACCAGTTAAACCTAAACAAAATACCGCGAGCGTGTGCCCAAAGCAGGGTGTAAATCCCAGGCGACGCTCCGAGCGAAGCGGAGAGATGCCCCGCCTAAACAACTCCTTCCGGAGTGGGCTAATACCCCAGGGGAACGTATCCTGACATGAGATTAAGATAAGTGCAACAATAACCTATAGTAAAAGAGAAGAAAAAATTTACAAATTACGCAACCAGAGTCTCCAGCCGAATCTCACCCGCTGTTGAACGACCATAATTATTGTATCTTGTTGATAACTACGATTAATGGTGCTATATAATCCACACAGCCGTTCCAGGTGAAAAATGCGGAAAAGGGAGAGCAAAGGAGCAAAAACACATTCGGCGTAAGACTGGCATAGGACACTCTCCAAAATTGCAGAGACAACAGCGCAGGTCCGCTGGGGCCGTCATATGACATCATCTCCGTAGCAAGACTTGTATGCAGAGTATGCGTAGAGGGGGAGCCATCAATCCCCGAAACCGCAGTTAAAGTTGCAATGGCAGCAAGAGGTGGCAAAGGACACCAAAAGCAGTGTCTGCATAATGCACCTCGCTCCACCAGAGCTGTACAAATAATAGCGCGGGGCATTCGAACCTGCCATTAGATGTCTTCGCCACGATAGTGCCATGTAACAAAAGGAAGATGTGCAATTCTTAAGCCTCCTGTGAATCGAACTGTGTGAACCTTCCATCGGCGGCGGCTCCACGTGGCGATCTGCGCTGTCGGGGGGCCCGTTGAGGCCTCGGCGTAGCGGAAGTGAGAAACCGTATTGGGTCAGGCCATTCCATGATAGTATCAGGCGGTAGATTCAGCGTGGAGAGAAATTCAGGCAGTTCATCACCACCACGCACCGTGACTGGGCCTTGAGGAGTGCGTACTTGTAATCCTGCCGGGTATATCCACCGATATTGTAATCCCGCTTGTTGTAGGGCCGTTGTTAGGGGTTTAAGTGCCCTCCTAGAATGTAAAGTGAGTAAGGAAACATCTTGAAAGAGTTCCACTTTCGCTCCTTCAAATCGTAAGGCCGACTTATTCCTGGCCCCAGCCATGATAGCCTCCTTAACGCTGAACCTTAAGAGACAGCAGATGACGTCACGAGGGGGGCTGCCTGGAGGGCCCCGGGATCTTAGGGCGTGATGCCAGCGCTCCATTTCCACTGCAGCATCCGGCGCTTTTTGCAATAGAAAATTAAATAGGATGGTGAGGATGCGGTGTAAATCATCCGAATCGCGTTCAGTTTCAGGCAAGCCCCGTATTCTAATGTTATTACGCCTGCCCCTGTTTTCGAGGTCCTCAAGTTGTCTGGTGAGGGTTTGAAGCAAGGTGTGATGCAGGGTTAACTGTGTGGAGTGGGCCTGGATAGCGTCCTTATGTGCCTGGTGTACCCCCTCCACCGCTACTATACGCTGGGTGAGGCCTAGGACATCCTGTCTCACCTGCTGTATTTCCCCTGAGAGGGAATGGCGCAGTTCTCTGGTGGCCGCCGTGAGATCATCTCTGGTTGGCAGAGCCCTAATAATCTGCAGAATATCTGGCAGTGGTTCCCAGCCACCGCCGGGTGAAGCTGGGGAGTGTGGCGCCGTCAGTGTAGTGGCGGCCGCCATCTTAGGCCCCTCATGTGCAGCCGACCCGGCCGCCATCTTGGGTTCCCCCTGTGGAGCCGACGTTCCCGTTTGCGGCGGAAAATAGCCGCGGATCCCGCTGTGAGGTGGGCTGTGGCGTTCCTCTGGAGTTCCAGGGGCTTGGGTGAGCCTTTTGTGCTTACCCATGTCGTTTTTAAATGAAGCTGTGCTGCTGAAAGGTGAGAGTCCCTGGAGAGCCCAGCTAACAAGCGGCCATTAAGCTCAGCGGTCCGGACACGCCCCCATGTGGGGACATTGTACACATCACAAACCACCGAAAATCAGGGCATTTCACTGACATTTCAGTGCTGTTCGGCATTTATATAGGATTAATACACTATTTATAGACCAGTGGTAAATGGATGTGGATAAATATTTTGCAGACAAATAATTCACACAGATTAATGATGGTTCAAACAGACAGAGATACATGTTAAAATGTTTATTGTTGGTTTTGTGCAGCAGTTTAAAGAACGGATATTGGTAACGTTATTAAAATAGGACTGATCCAGAGGAAGACAAAAACTCCTTGGGATTTATATCATACAGGGAGAAAAATTCCTTCCTGACCCCAAATATGGCGATTGGCGTTATTCCCTGGATCAACCAACCTATGATTACACGGCATATTGCTTACACTCTAACATGAACAAACAGGTACATTGGAGAGAAATCACATTTCTACTCACAGAGCATACAATCTAATATACAGGGTACAATACAGAGACCTACAGGGTTATTCAGAGAAAGGTGAAACTCTGGAGAAGTGAAAATTCTAGGTCAAAATAGCCAAAAGAGAAAGAATCTCCCATTTATCTCACTTTCCATATCAGATATTTTGACTTCTACAAAGGTTCTCCAGAGTTTCACCTTTCCCTGAATAACCCTGATAATATTCCTACTCACAGAGTTTACAAGCTAACATACAGGGTACAATACAGGGGTATAATATTCCTGGTCACAGAGTTACAATCTAACATACAGGGTGCAATTATTATACTACAATACAGGGGTATAATATTCCTGGTTACAGAGTTTATAATCTGAAATACAGCGTACAATACAGAGACATAACATTCCTGCTCACAGAGCTTACAATCTAACATACAGGGTACAATACTGAAACATTGAAAGGAATTTGGAAATATGGTAGCTAATTCACTGTATACATATTTCTATATTCTAGTAATATTTGATAGCTATATAAATATATAGGGCCTGATTGACTGCTCAGTAAATGCCTAATGTGTTCATTAGGTAATGCTGAGTCTGTTCTTTCTCTTGGCTTCCTGTTTTTTATTAAGGAGTGCAAATTTTCTATTCAACTCCATTTCCTCTAGAAACTAAGAGAGGCTGGTTGGCCGAGAGGAAGGGAGGGATACACATGGTTATTGTTAATGCATCCTATGGAATATTCCTATTTCTAGAACAGGATATAGCTGTGACGTCAATTTAGTCGTGCCTACTAGGCAAGGACAGGAAATGTTTGTGTAAGTCTAGGTACTGTCCAAAGTAGAAAAAAACATGTTTCCTATATTAGTGACGTATTGGTTTGTAATCCATGAATTTGTGACGCTCCTATTTTTGACAAAACTACTGAATGTATGAAATTTAACCCAGAGTAAAAGAACCACCCAAGACAGCACTTGTGTCCTGGTCTTTTATTCTCACTCGAGTTCTGTTTCCTGTATGATCACTGGGTCTGGTGACAGAGCAGCTATCTCTCATCACTGGACCGTGGCCATTCCTGTGATGCTTGCAAAATACATATCAATTTGGTATCAGAAGTGCGGATTTGAACTAATCAACTTGTCTTGGTGAGTATGGGTTACATATTTATTTTATTAATATTTATTGAACCTAATATTCATCATAGATAACTTGCTTGTTCAAATTTTCGAATTCGCATTATTTGATTTGATAGTGCAAGAGTTTCTTTTGAATGATTTGATTGTTTGAGTGATGGTGAATGAAAAATAGGATTTTTTACAATCGTCTGGGTAAAGAATAGTGATCCTTTCTCTTTGTTTCCTTGATCAATTGTTGGATGTCCCCGCTGTTAGTGACTCACATTTGAATTGTGTTGTAAAGAGTATTATATTTTAAAAGATTAATACCTTTAAGTTTCTCGCCCCGAGAATTGGGTCCCTATTTACCTGACTACTTGTTATTTCCTATTTGTGCGTGTTCTCCCTGATAGTGTAGTTAAAAAGATTTTAAATAGAATGGAGATTGCTGTTTTGTGATTTGGCTCAGTGAGAATAGAGGAAACTGCGCATTTTTGCGACCCTTTCCCTCTCACCCTTTTAATTGCGCTGGCCCTTCTCCTTCCCCCCTCCACCGCGCCTTTTTTTGCGATATGGGTGCCAAAAAATCCTCCCATATAGATCCAAAAATAACGGGCAAATTAGATAAGCACTTCAATAAGAAGTTAATGCCCCAAAATGGCCCTGCTGAAACGCCCGCCGATTATGTACAATGTGTTGCTGGCGGATATTTCACCACGCCCTTTATAGATTGTCTCGCTGGCTGGACTACAGCCATGCATTCTTTTGATCCATTCCCAAATTCAGGAAGCTTCTCTTCCTATCATATGTCCATGATAAAAGGCTTATGTCTTGGCGACCAGAAAGCTTTCCCATATTTCCAACCTGACTCAAATTGGGATAGAAAATATATGAAGGAATGTGGTAAAGTGTGGATTCACTTGTCCTCTTCATATAACCCCATTTCTAAAACTCCTAAAGATGTATCATGGTCCATAGATAATCCCCCACCTTACAATTCCTCTCCTCCTGCCCTTTCACAACCTACTCCCAAACCCTCTTCCCTTTATCCCAGCCTTGACCCTAAGACTTTGGCAGCTGTGATTACAACTATTGAAACCACTACTAATCCTCTGCCTTCCCCAGAAGCCCTAACACAAAATATAGGTGTTTTAGGTGCTATCGTAGGAATACCCCATGTTGAAACAGAATCTGACACAGAGCAAGATGAAACTAGCACATATGATTGGCAAAATAAAACCCCTAAGTCTAAATTCAGTACATCTTCATTTGTATCCACTTCCAAACCCAACAGTGTAGGATACTCTCCCCAAATGCAATCTTTTATTGATCAATTTGAACCCCAACTTCAGAACATAATAACTAGGACCCAATCTGGCAAAACTATCAACCCCCCTGCTAGATATCAGATGCCCTATTTAATTGCAGGAAAAAATGTCGTTATTATGCCCCCTGATATAGGAACCTTAAATTCTATAATTAAGGGTTCTCCTAATCCCCGAATTTCCCCGACTGCGACAACACAATATCTTAAACGGGCGACACGAGGATTGCAATTAACTCAGGAAGATTACAAGTTGATCATTAACGGTGTCATGGGATATGCTGATGACACTGGTTTTGATTTTACTCGTGTTCTCTCACTTCAACCCCCCCCATGTTCCTCTAATAGGTGCCCCTATTACACCCCAAAATTTGCCTTTACAAACATCGGTCCAGATTGATGATATGTGGACAGAAGTTTGTGATGAATGGACTCGTAATTATGGAGCTCGACGTTCTATGGTCGCAGCCATTGCATGCAAACAAAATGCCAAAGAATCTGTCACCGAATTCGTCCACCGGTTCCATAAGAACTGGAAGGAGGATGCCGGCATGACATTAGATGGAGATATGGGTCTCCTCTACACTCAAACTCTCATGGGTAATCTCAGAGATGATACCCAGAGAATTGCTAAACAGGTGATTGATAACTGGCCAACAGTGGTACCTATTGATCTTAATAATAGGCTCCTTGTTAAAGATTCTGCAGGTTGCTTTGACCTGCAGCATTCTAAATATATGTTAGCTGTTTTTAACAGTCCTTCAGGTCCCCCAGGTAATAATGGTCCTCGCCCTAAACGGATTTATTATCGTCCTCAACACCCCACACGTACCCCAGGTACATGTTTCATTTGTCATTTGTGGTGATCCAAATCACTGGCGTAATGAATGCCCTCATAATCCCAGGAACATTGGCAATACTGCTATGAACCCCCAGCCAAGATCTCCAACAAGCAATGCTGTTACCTCTCCTAACAATGCCTGTGATCCACCTCGTCATAAGATTGATTGGCAAAACCAATCAAATGCATGATGTGGCCCAGAGGCATGCTCCATCTCATGTGTTCAGGTTTCAGAAACAGTTGGCCATTTGCCCCTAGTGATCCTTAATTTGGAGGATCATAAAACCCCATTCCTTGTGGATACGGGTACTACAAATTCGACGCTTACAATAGAGTGGTGTTTGTGGTCAATTAAACCTGCTGAGATGCCATCTTTGGGGATTAATGGAGTCCTAACAGAAACGTTTGTCACCCCACCCATTGCTTTTTCTTCAAATTCTTCTCCTGCCTCTGTGTTTCATTCTTTTCATGTTCTCCCTACCTGTCCTGTTAATTTGTTAGGCAGAGATTTGCTTTCTTTGCTTGCTGTGTCTATTATCTGCATGCCATCTGGATCTTTACATGTGGATTCTCCATTCTTTTTATTGAAGCTGCTCCCAGCACACTTCATCCCCACCAGCCCTTCTCTCTCTCCCCCTCGCTCTTCTCCATTCCTTCTCTCTCCTTCACTGTGCTTTCCTTTCAGCACCTAATTTCGAATTGTGTGTACATCCGGATGTATGGGCAATTGACGAATATGATGTGGGTTCAATCTCATGCACACCATATTCGGCAAAATTAAAAGAATATGCAACTCCTGTCTATCACAAGCAATATAATCTGTCACCTGCTAAAGTTGAAGGAATACGGGAATTCATTCACCGCTTCCTTGCTACTGGCATTCTGCGTCCCATTGTAAGTTCGTACAACACTCCTGTAAATCCTGTGCCTAAAGGAGATGGATATCGCTTTACTCAGGATTTCAGATCTCTCAATGAAATCATAATTCCTATTTTCTCCAATTGTACCTGACTCCCAACCTTCTCACCTCCATACCCCCAGACTCCACACATTTTACAGTCATAGACCTAAAAAATGCCTTTTTTTCTGTCCCAGTACATCCAGATACACAACACATTTTGGCCTTTACATTTGAAGGTAGTCAGTTTTGTTGGTCAGTATTACCTATGGGATTTATTGACAGTCCCGCGACCTTCGCACGTGCACTGCGTGAGACTCTGTTGAGTTACAGTCCGCCGGAAGGCTCCACCTTACTACAGTATGTGGATGACCTCCTCCTTTGTAGCCCCAGCCAAGCTGCATGTCACGCTGACTCTGTTGCTCTCCTCAACCATCTACACTCAGAAGGCCGCAAGGTGTCCAGAAAAAAGATGCAATTTTGCTCCACCTCTGTTGAATATTTGGGTTTCGTTCTCACTCAGGGATCTCATGTCCTCTCACCGTCCCGCATTCAGAGCCTGCTCCAGCTCAAGCGTCCTTCCTCCAAAACAGACATGTTGTCCTTTCTAGGGATGGTGAATTTTTGTCGTCACTGGATACCAGACTGTTCCTATTATGACTCTGTTCTTCGTGCGTCTGCTGCGCTCACAGCTCCGGACCAAATTGTTTGGTCTCCGACATGGTG